>PISX010007234.1:0-20573 GCA_004024625.1 Mellivora capensis | reverse complement strand
GGAAATTGGTGGGGAGATGAACCATGAGAGATATGGACTCTGAAAAATAACCTGAGGGTTTTGAAGGGGCAGGGGTTGGGAGGTTGGGGGAGCCTGGTGGTGGGTATTGTGGAGGGCACGCATTGCATGGAGCACTGGGTGTGGTGTAAAACTATGAATTCTGTTACGCTGAAAAGAAATAAAAAAAAGTTTAAAAAAATAAAAATAAAAAATAGTCAAAATAAAAAATAGTCAAAATTAAAAAAAAAAACGATGGTGTACTAGATCTCTAGCTCCAACAGTAATAACTTTTGCCACGTTTTCTTTAACTTTATTAAGACTTTTTTTCTGAATTATTTAAAAGTTATTTAGGGATATGGTAAACCTTCATCTAATAATATTTTATCATACTTCTAAACAATGAAGACATTTTCTTTTCTAATCCTAATACCATTATCACACCTGATAAAATTAGCAGTACTTGCCTGCTGTCTATTATACAGTCTATATTCAAATCTTACCAAGTATCTTTTATAGTTTTTTTTTTAAATCTAGGAGAAAAGGTCATTTTTCTTTGTTTCTTTTTGTTTGGAGAAGGGGAGGGTATAAAATCAAGAGTTTATTTTTTAAATCTTTTCTTTGAAAAATAGCTTCAACCTTTGGCCTCCCAGTTTGACTGGGTAGAAGTTTTGTAAAGAAGAAATTTAGAGGCAAAAGTTTTGGAAATGATTCAGGTAGTGAAGACAAATGTGGTTCAAATATTTACAGATTAAGAAAATGGAGCATAACAAGATATTTGAACCTGAACAAACATTTTTAACAAGATTCCATCAGCTTTTTCTTAAAAGTAAATATTTGCCTAGTGTCTCTGCACACAGGAGCTCTGCTGGCTCTTTCAAATATGAAAAGAAAAAAAAAGAGACTGTTACCTTTCATTATCTGCTGTTTATTACTTTATGTTCTTTATGAAGACAAGAGCCACAGCAATGTTTACCCTAAGTGAGAATCTTCAGTCTGTACATAATTTGTCAAGGTTTGGAAGTCCTAGCTGAAGTGGACATGCATCATATTAAAGGGGGACAGAGCAACAATTTTTTAAATAATATTTTTTTATTTTTTATAAACGTATAATATATTATTAGCCCCAGGGGTATAGGTCTGTGAATCTCCAGGTTTACACACTTCACAGCACTCACCATAGCACATACCCTCCCCAGTGTCCATAACACCATCACCCTCTCCCTATCTCCCTACCCCTGGCAACCGTCAGTTTGTTTTGTGAGATTAAGAGTCTCTTATGGTTTGTCTCCCTCCCAATCCCATCTTGTTTCATTTATTCTTTACCTACCCCCAAGCCCTCCACTTTGCATCTCCACTTCCTCATATCAGGGAGATCATATGATAGTTGTCTTTCTCCGATTTTTCATGTGTCTGTTGGCCATCTGGATGTCTTCTTTGCAGAAATGTCTGTTCATGTCCTCTGCCCATTTCTTGATTGGATTATTTGTTCTTTGGGTGTTGAGTTTGACAAGTTCTTTATAGATTTTGGATACTAGCCCTTTATCTGATATGTCATTTGCAGATATCTTCTCCCATTCTGTCAGTTGTCTTTTGTTGACTGTTTCCTTTGATTTGCAAAAGCTTTTGATCTTGATGAAGTCCCAATAGTTCATTTTTGCCCTTGCTTCCCTGATCTTTGACTATGTTCCTAGGAAGAAGTTGCTGTGGCTGAGGTCAAAGAGGTTGCTGCCTGTGTTCTCCTCAAGGATTTTGATGGATTCCTTTATCACATTGAGGTCCTTCATCCATTTTGAGTCTATTTTCATGTGAGGTGTAAGGAAATGGTCCAGTTTCATTCTTCTGCATGTGGCAGTCCAATTTTTCCAACACCATTTGTTGAAGAGGGTGTCTTTTTCCATTGGACATTCTTTCCTGCTTTGTTGAAGATTAGTTGACCGTAGAGTTGAGGGTCTATTTCTGGGCTTTCTGTTCTGTTCCATTGATCTATGTGTCTGTTTTTGTGCCAGTACCATACTGTCTTGATGATGACAGCTTTGTAATAGAGTTTGAAGTCTGGAATTGTGATGCCACCGACTTTGGCTTTCTTTTTCAACATTCCTCTGGCTATTCGAGGTCTTTCCTGGTTCCATAAAAATTTTAGGATTATTTGTTCCATTTCTTTGAAAAAAAAATGATGGTATTTTGATAGGGATTGCACTAAATGTGAAGATTGGTTTAGGTAGCATAGACATTTTCACAATATTTGTTCTTCCAATCCATGAGTATGGACCATTTTTCCATTTCTTTGTGTCTTCTTCAATTTCTTTCATGAGTACTTTATAGTTTTCTGAGTATAGATTCTTTGCCTCTTTGGTTAGGTTTATTCCTAGGTATCTTATGGTTTTGGGTGCAATTGTAAATGGGATCAACTCCTTAATTTCTCTTTCTTCTGTCCTGTTGTTGGTGTAAAGAAATGCAACTGATTTTTGTGCATTGATTTTATATCCTGACACTTTACTGAATTTCTGTATGAGTTCTAGCAGTTTTGGAGTGGAGTCTTTTGGGTTTCCCACATATAGTATCATATCATCTGCAAAGAGTGATAGTTTGACTTCTTCTTTGCTGATTTGGATGCCTTTAATTTCTTTTTATTTCTGATTGCTGAGGCTAGGACTTCTAGTACTATGTTGAATAGCAGTGGTGATAATGGACATCCCTGCCATGTTCCTGACCTTAGTGGATAAGCTCTCAGTTTTTCTCCATTGAGAGTGATATTCGCTATGGATTTTTCATAGATGGCTTTGATGATATTGAGGTATGTGCCCTCTGTCCCTACACTTTGAAGAGTTTTGATCAAAAAGGGATGCTGTACTTTGTCAAATGCTTTTTCAGCATCTATTGAGAATATCATATGGTTCTTGTTCTTTCTTTTATTAATGTATTGTATCACATTGATTGATTTGTGGATGTTGAACCAACAACCTTCCAGCCCTGGAATAAATCCCACTTGGTTGTGGTGAATAATCTTTAATGTACTGTTGGATCCTATTGGCTAGTATTTTGGTGAGAATTTTTGCATCTGTGTTCATCAAGGATATTGGTCTGTAATTCTCTTTTTTGATGGGATCCTTGTCTGGTTTTGGGATCAAGGTGATGCTGGCCTCATAAAATGAGTTTGGATGTTTTCCTTCCATTTCTATTTTTTGGAACATTTTCAGGAGAATAGGAATTAACTCTTCTCAAATGTTTGGTAGAATTCCCCTGGGAAGCCATCTGGCCCTGGGCTCTTGTTTTTTTGGAGATTTTTGATGACTGTTTCAATCTCCCTACTGGTTATGGGTCTGTTCAGATTTTCTATTTCTTTGTGGTTCAGTTGTGGTAGTTTATCAGAGAAACAATTTTGAAGAGCAAATATTTTAGGTTCATTGAAGGCCACTTATTTTTTCCTTTTAAGTTTTATTTTTTCCCCAAAGATTTCATTTTTATTTATTTGACAGACAGAAATCACAAGTAGGCAGAGAGGCAGGCAGAGAGGCAGGCAGAGAGAAAGGAGGAAGCAGGCTCCTCGCTGAGCAGAGAGCCCGATGCGGGGCTCGATCCCAGGACTCTGGGATCATGACCCGAGCCGAAGGCATAGGCTTTAACCCACTGAGCCACCCAGGCGCCCCTCTTTTTAAGTTTTTTTTTTTAAAATTTCAGTTAACATAGAGTGTAATATTAGTTTCAGGTGTACAATTTAGTGACTCAACAATTCCATAAATCACCAGGTGCTCATCACAACAAGTGTGCTCCTTAATCCCTATCACCTATTTGACCCATCCCCCACCCACCTCCCCTCTGGTAACCATCAGTTCATTCTCTGAAGTTAAGCCTGTTTCTTGTTTTGCCTCCATCTCTTTTTACTCCTTTGTTCATTTGTTTCATTTCTTAAATGCCACATATGAGTGAAATCATATGGTATTTGTCTTTCTCTGACTATTTTGCTTAGTATAATACTCTCTAGCTCTATCCACATCATTGCAAATGGCAAGATCTCAATTTTTTATGACTGAGTAATATTCTGTTGTATATATACCACTTCTTCTTTTTCTGTTCATCACTTGATGGAAATTTGGGCTCTTTCCATAATTTGGCTATTGTTAATAATGCTGCTATAAACATTAGGGCACATGTATCCCTTTGAATTAGTATTTTTGTATCTTTGGGGTAAATATCTAGTAGTACAGTTGTTGGATCCTAGTGTAGTTCTATTTTCAACTTTCTGAAGAAACTCCATACTGTTTTCCAGAGTGGCTGCACCAGTTTGCATTCCCATCAACTGTGCAAGTGCATTTCCCTTTCTCCACATCCTTGCCAGCACCTGTTGTTTCTGTTATTATTGATTTTAGTCATTCTGATAGGTGTGAGGTGGTATCTCATTGTAGTTTGATTTGTATTTCCCTGGTGATGAGAGATGCTAAGCATCTTTTCACGTGTTTGTTGGCCATCTGGATGTCCCATAGAAGGCCACTTCTATAGGCTTTTCTCTGAAAGTGACTTTAAATCCTGCTTCCTCTAGCTTCACGGCTTGGGAGCTCATGAAGGAAGGAGAGTGATGAGGATTTTGGAGAAAAGGTGAAGATTTTATGAGTTAATTGATTTTATGGCTGGAAAGGATGGAAAAAGGTTGTGCCAACATTTATTCTGAGAACTCTTTTTTTTTTTTTTAAAGAGATTTTGTTTATTTATTTGAGAGAACGAGAGGGAGAGAATGTGAGAGGGGAGAGGGTCAGAGGGAGAAGCAGACTCCCCACTGGTCAGGGAGCCTAATATGGGACTCAATCCTGGGACTCCAGGATCATGAACCAAGTTAAAGGCAGTTGCCTAACCAACTGAGCCACTCAGGCACCCTATTCTGAGAACCCTTAAGACACTGGCAAACTAATCATACTGAAACCTAAGAAAAATTGAAAAAAAAAGCAATTAAAATATAGTTTGATAAAATATTCATTAGGTTGATATGGTTTATCACTAAGAAATTGACATAGAGGCACCTGGGTGACTCAGTGGGTTAAAGCCTCTGCCTCCAGCTCAGGTCATGATCCCAGGGTCCTGGGACCGAGGCCCACATTGGGCTCTCTGCTCTGCAGGGAGCCTGTTTCCTCCTCTCTCTCTCCTTCTGCCCACTTCTCTGCCTACTTGTGATCTCTGTCTGTCAAATAAATAAATAAAATCTTAAAAAAAAAAGAAATTGACTTTTAAGTACAGTGTACTAGATCATTCCTTTTTTTTTTTTTTTTTTGACTGAGTACTTTGGAATCATGGACATAAACTATTAGGAATGTTTAATAGAAATTTCAGACTTTTGGGGCATCTGGGTAGTTTAGTCAATTAAAGCATCTGCCTTCATCTCAGGCCATGATCTCTGGGTCTTAGGATAGAGCCCCACACAGGCTTCCTGCTCAGCAGGGATTCTGCTTCTCTCTCTTTCCCTCTGCCCCTCCCAACCATTCGTTCTCTCTCTATTTCTCAAATAAATAAATAAAATCTCTTTAAAAAAAAGGAAATTGCAGACTTTCTGCTAAAAGAAGACAAAGGGTAACACAGTTGGAAAGGACTTGGCCTCTGGATTTAGACAGAGCTTAAAATCTTGGCTCTGTTAATAGCAATGAATCTGGGTAGGTTATTTAACTTCTCTATGTCTCACTTAGTAGGTGGGGGGTAATGATACCTCTCAAAGTTGTTGTTAGGCATACATGGAAAAATACAGAGTACAGGCTCTGGCAAAAGCAGGTACTCATGAATGTACATTAGCCTCCCTTTTGTTATATTTATTGATTTTGTTGATTTAACCTGTCTGATTCTGAGAAAACTAAACTGGATGCAGGAGGACAATCTAAAACATTACATCTTCAAAATCAGATAATTCCTGCCATTGTGAGAACACAGGAAATGTGGTCTATTGTTCCATATGTCAGTTAGATGGTAAGGAATAGCTTCTTTGGTTTTTATTAGTTCTCTCTTTAAGCCTTAGTGCTGCAAGATGCTCTGTGTCCAAAAACTCAGGGTGAATGATGTGGGAACATATTCTAGACTTCCTTTCTGGGGTATCTCAATTTAACATTTTACACTAAATGATACATTTCACAATAAGTACTTTTTTAGAACTCAATCTGTTCCCTTTCTCCGTCTTCTCTACCCATAGCCTATCTCTTACCATCTCTTACCTGATTGCTGATAGCAGCTCTTTCTTTGTCTTCTGGCCTTCTCTTCTGTCCCACAGAGCAGCTGGGTCATTTCTTTCAGACTTAAATCCAATCCTACCACTTGCTTGATAAACACCCAGCAATACTTTCCATCACTCTTAGAGTAAAATCCAAATGCCTTTTTCTGGCTTACAAAATCCTGTAAGATCTTTCTGCAACCACATGCTTATAAGCATCCCATCTTCCTGCTTATCCACTATTGTCCCAGGAACACTCCACTCCCACTGTGCACCTCTCAAAAGTGCTACATTTGCTCCCACCTCAGGGCCTTTGCACTAACTCTTTTCTTTCTACCTGAATTGATTTCTTCCTAATTTTTACATGGCTGGCTCATTCTTACATGTTAGATTTGTCCCTCTTCACAGACTTTCCCTGACTACCTGGTTTGACATAGTCACCCATTATTTTCTTTGCATAGCATTTACCTCTAAAATCCTTCTCATTTCTACCTACTTACCTACTCACCTTTCCATCTTTCTTTATTATTTCGCCCACAAAGGTGTGCGGTATATAACAAAGGGGACATGCCTTTCTTGTTCACTGCTTTCTCCTGCAGCAAGACTAGTGCTTGGCATAATTAGCAACTTGATAAATAGAGCTGAGTGAATCAAATGGCATAACTCCCCATCACCCTCTTTCTGTCTTTATTCTTGGATATGAGGGAAATAGTCTGATATGGAGAGGCTAAGAAAAGTGGAATGAGGAAGAAAGACAAAGATATCATGACTATACTTTACCCAAGAAAGTTTCTATTGATTAGACTTTAACTTAAAGATGATTTTATACTACCAAAAAAAAAATCTTGAAAGTTTTTTTTTAAAAGGTCTTATTTATTTATTTATTTGGCAGAGAGACAGAGAGAGAGAGATCACAAGTAGGCAGAGAGACAGGCAGAGAGAGAGGAGGAAGCAGGTTCCCCGCCGAGCAGGGAGCCCGATGGGGGGCTCAATCCCAGGACCCCGAGATCATGACCCGAACCGAAGGCAGAGGCTCCACCCACTGAGCCACCCAGGCGCCCTGAAAGAAAGGTTTATTTTAACAAACAAGTAAGTGTCTTACCACCAGCAGCAGTATCTTTACAGTTACCAATCTGATGAAGTTTGGCTTTCTGAGTGATTGCATATGTGTTGTGTTGTTTGACTGTAATTTGATAATTGGTCATTGTGCTGAGGTTTACAAGCTACAGTCTTTTTTCTTTTCTTTTTCATTTCTATCCACCATCCACTGTCACACAGCACACAAGTTATTACTTATAGATTATAAATACCTAAGATTCAAAGAGCTTGTGTTCTAATTACAATGTTCTACATCTGTGTTGTACTTAATACATTGCCAAATGTTTTCACATTTATTACTCAATTTATCTTCTAAAATATTTTATTTATAAAATGTGGTTTTTTCACATATTGCCTATGTTCATTTATTAACAATTACTCTCTAACCATCAAAGAAGTGAAAAGATTTCCAGAAATATTGCATATGCATTTCTTCTAAACTCAGTATTAATTTTTCTGCCATGCATTGAATTAACTCTTGAGTTTTCTAGTATGTTTTACCCCTTTGATCTTTTTTTTTTTGTCAATGCTTTTTGATAGGTCTATGGGAATTCTCCATGGCTGTTAAAGATATCTTTAAGCCCTAGCCAGCTTTTCTTGTTTCATCTATTTCTCTTTTCTGTTTAATAAACCCCTGTGCAGACCTGTTTGCAGCTTTTTTGCTCTTTTTGACTGATGTTCTTCTACCTTTAAAGCCTCTTGCTGTGTCAGAGAACAGGTATGGTCTCTGACCTCTTTGAAAAGATTTTAAATTAATTAATTAATTAATTAATTAGACAGAGACAGAGAACACAAGTAGGCAGAGCAGCAGGCAGAGAGAGAGGGGGAAGCAGGCTCCCTGCCAAGCAGACAGTCCGATGCGGGCCTCGATCCCAGGTCCCTGAGATCATGACCTGAGGTGAAGGCAGAGGCTTAACCCACTGAGCCACTCAGGTGCCCCTTGAAAAGATTTTTTTGCAAGACTTACATGTTTTTATGTTGGTCTTCCTTAAATTCCACCAATTTTTGCTTTATAAATGTCAGGGTTTATTTGTATATATCTTGACATAATACAGTCCTGGCTTTCAGACTTGGGCCTTTTAAAATTTAGTTTGTCTTGTCTTCAACAGATCTTTTAAGGTATTGCTATTTCTTATAATGAAATGTTTTGTCTTATTAAAAAACTTTCTCATCTGATTTTTAACAGAGCAAGGAGAATTTGATTTCTGACATTTTTCTCTCTGCCCCTTCACCTCTCCACCCTATTGTTATCTTCCTCCCTTGAAAAATTTACTCTCCAGAATATTGCAGTGTGCCTTAGACAGTGTAAGCTGCTATAACAAAGCATTATAGACTGAGTGGCTTATAAGAAATAGTAATTTATTTCTTACAGTTCTGAAGGCTGGGAAGATCAAGGCTAGCAGATCCCATGTCTGGTGAAACCTCATCTCCTAGTTCATAGATGGCCCTCTTCTCACTGTATCCGCATATGGTGGAAGGGGAAAAGGAGCTCTCTGGAGTCTCTCCTTTTTTTTTAAAAGATCATTTATTTATTGACTTATTTGAAAGAGAGAGAGAGAGAGAGAGAGAAAGCAAAGCATGCAAGAGAGATAACATGAGTGGTGGGGGGAGAGGTGGAGGGAAAAGAGATTCCCCGCTAAGCAGGGATCCTGGTGCTGGTCTTCATCCCAGGAACCTGGGATCAAGACCTGAGCCAAAGGCAGAAGCTTAACCAACTGAGCCACCCAGGCACCCCTCTGGAGTCTCTTTTATAAGGGCGTTTATCCCATTCATGAGGTCTCCAACTTCATGACCTAATAGCTCCCAAAGACTCCCCTCCAAATAAGTTCACATTGTGGAATAGGTTTCAACATATGAATTTTGTGGGGAAACAAACTTTGTCTATATCCCACAGTAGGCAATTTTGAATTGCTACAAGATAACACTTCTCTGTAGTAAATGTGAAGTAAAGGTTTTAGTAAGTTTGTCTTAACTTAAATTGATGGAATTGGCCATTAAAATGTTTAACTATTCATTTGATGGCTGTCATATAGGGATAACATGCAAGAAATTGCTTAATCCATTTTAACTTTTTTCTGATAGTGTTTTCTACTATTTGATGAGCTAACTCCTATTGGCTCACCTTCTACAAAATTTTCTCTGGAAGAACTCTCCTGACACTTTACACCTGGATTAGATACCCTTCCTATATGCTTCCATAGCATCCCACACTAACCTATCACAGCCCTGATCACAGATCATTTGTGTTTTTTCTTTTCTTTTCTTTTTTTATATTTATTGGTATGTACCAGGAATGTAGGGAATATACCTTGATTTTTCTATATTACCAGCCTTAACAAAATACATGCCCATGTTGGGTACTTAATAAACATTTAAGTTCTTTGGTTATTGGGGTGCCTGGGTGGCTCAGTTGGCTAAGCATCTGCCTTAAGCTCAGGTCATGATCTCAGGGTCCTGGGATCAAGTCCCATATATTGCTCTCTGCTCAGCAGGGAGTCTCTTTCTCCCTCTTACCCTCCCTCTGTGCTCTCCCTCTCTCTGTCTCTCTCAAATAAATAAATAAAAATATAAAAAAAAAGTTCTTTGGTTATTTATGCCTCTTTGGAATTTTTTCCCCCTCTAAACCCTCTTTAAGTCTTGTCAGATTTCTGAAAGAGTCTTATAGTCATGCCCAGTAACCTTTAATAGTTCAATAGCCTTAAGTTTCTAATAATTTTTTTTCTCTTTATTTTAAAAACATGTTAGTTTTTCATCATTCTCAGGACAATTGATTGTTAAAGCATAGAATGCTTAGAGACATAATTCACTTACCAATCCCCCCTTCCCCATTTTAAAGATGAGGACACTCAGGCCCAAAGATGTTTGGATGAGTATAATTTGTTAATTGACTTCTTCAGCACAAGAACCTATCTTGTATGTCTCTCACCGTGTTACACCACTCTAGGTCATTCAAAACAAGACCCAGTAGGTTTCTCAGGGAACCCTCATAAGTTACAAAAAATATTAAAGTGATGTTACTAGAAGCAGGACTATTTCTTTTCTTTAGTCATCTGATAATGCTACTCAACTGTTAAGCTATGAAATGTTCCTCTAGATGATTTACTTTCTGTGATTCTGCCTTGATTTGGGTCTACTGCATTTCTTTTTCTTCCTCCTATGCTAGGGACAGAGATTTTCCTCAGAGGTGGAGAATCATACCTAGATGCTGACTGTTGAATAAGGCATTCTAGTTGGAGGAAGGACACCACGGGAATGATCCAGTGTGTGGTATGCATCGAAAGAAATGAGGTCATTGATAATGTAATCTATGATTGCTACAGATCAAACCACTCACAGGGCCCCTATTTTTGGCCTTCCTCCTCACTCTTACCACTGGCTGAACTGATCCTATCCCTCCAACCATTTTGTATTTGGGTGGAAGGTCAGCTTTCTTCCTCGTGTAATTCCCTCTTGTACATTCTGGACTGCCCTTTCTTGCTCATCTTTAACCATAGCAACGCACTTACATCTTATCTCTGATTTGTATAGATTTCTTACAGTCTCCTACCTGCTCTTATCCCTTTCCTTTTGTCTTCACTGTCAAAGGTTTATTTCTTTACTGTCATTTTATTGGGATCTCCAGTAGGAGGGGAGAGTTGTGTTCAGCAATGTAGCCATTTTGAGCTATTGTCCCTGTTTTTCTTTATTTTAAATAAAAATGAATTTGCTGCACTTGGTTTTCTGTCTAGATTCTGAAATTCTGAAATAAGTCTATTATTCATGCTGGTTATGTGGGGGAATAATAGTGAATCCTAGTTGTGTACCATATGCCCTATCTGCCATAGAATTAGGTGACTCCCATTTCTAAGCCTAAAACTTGTACATCTTTAAGTATAAAATAATATTTGTAATTGGCAAAAATATAAATGGCTCAGCAAATACTTCTTTATTTCCTCTGTTGACTATAATTTACTAAAATATTACAAAACAAAAATCTCCACAAAAACATGCAAACTGTCAAGTGTGTAACATCTTAACGTTGTGTGAGGACCAGATATATCTAACACATGTAGAGCTTATTAGAGGTAATATTTATCTGCAGTTATAGGAGCTAGTATCTGGCAAAACTTAGAAGGTTCAGTTTAGGTAAGTATCCAAGTGCTTGGCTACTGATCCCAAACCTTATCTGAACTATCTGAACTTCTTAAGTCTTGAAAATTGGGCTGGACATCTTATAAGAACAGCTTCATCTGGGACGTTTGGGTATGTTAGATTCCAGCTGGAACATGAAACTGCAGAGAGAGGCAAAAATGAAGAATAAATTGGGGGGAAATGCTGAACTTCCTCAAACCTCAGAAAGAGGCTTTGGTAAAATTTGGAGCAAAGGTCAGGGATTATGAACAGCTTCTATTTTAACTGGCTGCATTTAGCCATCCTTAGAAAATTCTATTTTAATCTTCCCAATGAAAGGTCATTAATATTTCTTTGTTTTTGGCTGGGCAATATACTGAAACACTTTTTTTAAATAATGAAACTCTGCTGGTTTCATTGTCAAACAAGAATTTAACAGCAGATGATTGCTTCAGAATGGCAAAGGGCATATCAGTGGTCATTAACACATACCTAGGTGTGGTTTGTGGCATCTCACCAATGGAGCCTTAAATCAAGTTGTAGGAACACCATAAAATATAGTCCCCTATAAGCATAGAGAGTAAGCAAATAAAATATTCTCTATTGTGTTGTGCTTCATCAGCTCTGTGAGTTTACATATTCAAAACATTATTTTTTGGTTTCCATTTTTAGTTTTATTCATTTATTTCATTACAATTGAGGGATGTTGAACATATATAACATGTAGATGAACACTAATTATTGTTAATTGTCTACTATATGCTAAGTATATGTACATAATCTTATATCTCAAGGAGGTTAATATTATTAACCTAGTTTTACCCGGACAGAGGTTTAGAGAGGGCTATTTATTTGCTTAAGCTTATACAGCTAATATGATGGTTAATTTATTACATCAACTTGGCTCAGCCAAGGTGTCCAGATATTTGCTCAAACATTATTATAGATGTTTCTATGAAGTTGTTTCTGGATGGGATTACCATTTAAATTGGGGAATTTTGAGTAAAGCAGATTGTCCTCCATACTATGAGTGCCTCATCCAAAAGTTGAAGACCTGAATAGAATAAAATACTGACAAAAAAGCCCCCTGCAAGCAAGAGGGATTTTTGCTGGTAAGTCTGCCTTTGGACTCCATCTGCAACACTGGCTCTTCATGGTTCAAGAACAGATTGCCTTTGTACTCTAAGTGCAAGTCTTTCCTGAATCTCTGGCCTGTAGATTCAGATTTTGGATTCGCCAAGCCTCCACAATCACATGAGCCAACACCTTAAGTCTCTTTCTGTGTATATACACACATCCTATTGGTTCTGTTTCTCTAGAAAACCCTAACTAATACAGTTAGTAAGTGTGGAAGCCAAGGTTCAGACCTACATCTGTTGACTTTTTGAGTATTACATTGAATCTCATTTCATATAAACACTTCTTTTTCTGCTTACTGAATTTGTAATTCAGTTTTTTACTATTTGTTCACATTTACCTTCATATACACACATGCATACCTGTATATGTGTCAGTGTACAGTTATTGAATGTCTGTTATGTGGCCTTGTTTATATGAGTTACAAAGTTTTGGCTTCTGCTATGGAAATCCTTAATCAAAGAGAATGATGAAAAAAATCAAAACAAAAAATGAAAGAAGGTGATAAATCTTATCCTCAACATGTAATTAATCTTATGAAGATAGACTCATTTCACCATACTTTTCATTGCATAATGGTAGTATTTCCCCTTCTGATATTATTATTGGCCAATTTATCATTAAAATCTAATGTTTATGCCTAAATCCTTATAATTGAAAACATTTTCCATAATTTCTCCCTAATTTTGGCTTCCTGGAAGATATTTTTCTAATTTTCACTGTTAAAATAATCTTAATTCTATCTGATTACTCAATCCTCATTTGCTTTTATGTCTATGCAACCAAAACATCTTAAAAAATTTATAGAAACTTAAGCCATGAAACAATGGCAAAATATTATAGAAGAACTCTGAAATACTATTTTTGAAGACCTTCTAAAAATATTGCCTAGGTAAGGAGAATTTGTAGTAATATTACCTGTAGCTACTAATCCATCTATCTTCCTAGCTAGGTATGTTGCTTTTTATTTGCTAATCTCTGTCTCTTCAGTATATGTGTCATGGCTCTCATTGTTATAGCAGTTCCATGTTAGATTTAAACTTGGAAATACAATTTGGCTGAATCATAGTTATCAAAACTAGTGTGTATGAACATAGCTAATGAGTTTACGTGTGTGCACAGTTGGGGGGATTGGTGGTGTCCATTTAATATATGTTCCACATCTTTCATATGTCAGCCACTGTCTTATATAACTTATGTTCATCACCTTAACTATCTGACAATACTGTGAGATAGAAATTACCATTCACATTTTATTTTTACTTATTTATTTTTGAAGACTTTATGTTTAAGTAATCTCTACACCCAGTGTGAGGTTCAAACTCACAACCTTGAGATCAAGAGTCATAAGCTCTATCAACTGAGCCAGCTAGGTGCCCCTACCATCCACATTATAAAAATGAGAAACTTGAGGTTCAGAAAGGTTTGTCCAATATCAAATATCTAGCATAAGGTGTAGGAGAATAAAAGCATGTGTATGTCTAATTCTAAAATTCAGTTTTCTAATTACACCATGGTTAAGATAGGGATACCACTAAAGAATATGCCACAAAGAAACTCTTCTGCTCATATGTCCCAGAATGACCTTTAGAAGAAACTGAATCTACCACTTTCAAAGATTTAAAAAAAAATTTTGGCCATAAGTACTAGTTACAATCTTTAGCCTTGTTAATTTCTTTCACATATAGACTCTGAGGGACCTTTGAGTGAAAATGGTGTTCCAACACAAGAAACACTTCCATTTACCCCTTCCCTCTCATGAATCTCCCTCTCCCTCTCCCTCTCCCTCTCCATATCTCTTTATTTCTCCGGTTGCCAGATTCTTCTCATGAAGAACTGAATATTCTCAGATCTTCTCCATCTATTTAAAAATTATTCTTCAATACCACTTTCCCCTCCTGCTACTCTTAATTCTTTGTTATCTAATTTGTGGGAAAAAATTGCTTTATCCATTTCCTCACATTCTCAATTGAAATGTCCCCTGCTAAGATTATTAGTAATGTTGTCAACAAATCCAATAGAATTTGCTTTATTCTTTATGCTTTTTGAACTTTCAGCAGCACTTGGTAGTGTCCATATGATCTTCTTTGTGAAAACCTTCCTATGTGTAAAAAGTTTAGGTTCTAATTTTCCTTCTACCTCTCTGGAAAGTCCTTCTCAATCACTCATTTCTTCCTCTGTTCAAATCCTGAGACTCCTCATGAGCCTCTCTAGATTCTTTTCTCATTTTCTATTCTCTGTAGATTATCTCCACTGTTGACTTTAATTAACATTTGTGCACTTACAATGGGAATAATATTCTTGAACTCCGATCAAAAATTGGTCATGTAATTGGGGAGGGTATGTGCTATGGTTAGTGCTGTTAAGTGTGTAAACCTGGCGATTCACAGACATGTACCCCTGGGGATAAAAATACATTATATGTTTATAAAAAATAAAAAAATTAAAAAAAAATTGTTCATGTATTATTCAACCTCATGTAAAATTCAACCTCAGATAAAATTTTCTGGTAACAAATCATTAAAACTAGAAGTTAAAATGAAGCCACCTTCACTATCACTTAAAAACAAATCGTATTGGAGCGCCTGGGTGGCTCAGTGGGTTAAAGCCTCTGCCTTTGGCTCAGGTCATGATCCCAGGTCCTGGGATCGAGGCCCGTATTGGGCTCTCTGCTCAACAGGGAGCCTGCTTCCCCCCTCTCTCTGCTTGCCTCTCTGCCTACTTGTAATCTCTGTCTTTCAAATAAATAAATAAAATTAAAAAAAAAAAAGCAAATCGTATTGACTTTTTTGGGGAAGTCGAGTTTAAATATTTCTTTAAAAAAAGTTTTTTTTTTTTTTTTTAAATTTGAGAGAGAAAGAGCGTGGACACAAGAGAGAGTATGAGTGGGAGGGGCAGAGAGAAAGGGAGAGAGAATCTCAAGCAGGCTCTGTGCTGAGTGCAGAGCCCATGTCCCGGCTTGAGCTCACGACCCTGAGATCACAATCTGAGCCAAAACCAAGAGTCAGATGTTTTACTGATTGAACCACCCAGGAGCCCCAAATTCAAATTAAAACTATTCCACTAATTATGTTATCAGGTTTCCTATTATCTTTACTTAATTTTTGCTCACTTTATCCAATATGGATTGAAATAAGTGAAATAAAGTTTACTTCTGCTAATGTGTTTGTAAATATTTATCCTTTTATTTACTATAGTTTTCTCACTGTGAGTGTTGAGCCAGCTTATTTTGTGGTTATTTGCTCATACTTGCTTTATATATTCATTGCGTATTGCATCATTTCTGTAATAAGATGCCTTTTTTGTCTTGCTTAATATCTTATGGCTTCAATTAAATCTTAAAAAGATCTTTTTAAAAAGATTTTATTTAATTACTTGACAGAGATAGAGAGAGAGAGTGAGCACACAAGCAGGGGGAGAGGCAGAGGGAGAGGGAGAAACAGGCTCCCCACTAAGCAGGGAGCCTGATATGGGGCAGGACCCTGGGATCATGACCTGAAGGCAGATGCTTAACTGACTGAGTCACCCAGGCATCTATCAATCTCAAATAGATCTTAAAATACCTTTCTCTGTGTATCCGTTTTCAGTTGCTGCATAATGATTATCATGAGCTTTGTGGCTTAAAACACCACCCATTTATTAACTCACCATTCTGTATGTCAGTAATATGAACACTATTGCTGGCTTCTCAAGGATGAAATCAAGATGTAAGACTTAGTTCTTGTCTCGAGGCTCTGGAGGAGAAGCTGCTTCCAAGTGTATTCTTGTTGGCATGATTCTTTTGTGTTCCTAAGATGGAGGTCCTTTTCTCCTTTTGAGGCATCAGCTGGGAGCTGCTCACAGCTCCTAGAGGCTGCCAAATGGCCGCCTTCATTTTCAAGCCAGAAATACTATATTAAATCTTTTCAGTGCTTCAGATCTCTGACTTTCTCTTCTTCTACCTGCTGGAAAAAAACTGCTTTGAAATGGCTCATGTGATTATTTTAGGCCCACCTAGATAACTTCCCTTCTTAGGACTGATTGTGTCATGGAACATAATTTAATCATGGGAGTAAAATCGATCATATTTCAGTCTAAGGGCTCGCACATCAGGGGGAAGGAAATCTTGGGAGATATACTGGAATTCTGGTTACCATACCATTCCATTTGTGTGCATTTACTATGTTGTATATATGACGATTTTTATTAACCTTTCTGAATCAACTTTTAAAATATATATTTATTGTAAGTAATGCTTAGTAGGGATTTACTCTGTGGTCCAAAATGAGAGGTTTTCCTCTAAAATATGAATTTAGTCCCTACTGATTTATTGATTTATTGATTCATAGACATCTGGTCTTAATTCTTCCAAGATAATTTAGTTTCTAGTTTCTATCTTTATTGTTTCCACAAAAAGATCTTCACTATTTTATCTGTAGGCATACTTTTTCATATTGATTGGTGTGCATTTCTTCTAAAAATGTATAAGCTTTATATTTAAATTCCTCATGTAATCTTAATTACCATATCACTTTACTGTTCTATAATTTATAGCTTATAACTTTTATGTGTAACTTTACCTAATGCACTTAATCTTCTATTTCTTTTTAACAGCAGCTACTTACTCATTTGGACAAACATTTACCAGGTTTCCAATGGTTAATATAAATGGAATGATTCTTGCTGAGAGCCAGGAAACTTGATCTTAGTATCAATAATTCACCTGAGTATGTTAGTTGTGAAAAAAAGTTATGTTCTAGAAACATTATATATCATTCTTTTTAAAGTCATATCAGTAGGACATAACTTAGTAAATATTAAGGTCAAAGGAACGTATGTCTATAATTTGTTGGAGTTGTCTCTGAATGTGATTTTCTATCCATGTTCCCATAAACCCTTATCCTGATTTCCTTTCAGGGAGAAGAGTTTAAAAAACTCGGGACTATAAGCTACCCTTTCAAACAAAAAATTCTTTATTGACATAATATAGCTCAAAATCAGAATTTTATGCTTGAAAATGATCTTAGATGATCTTGAATCTGGTTTTATTTAATAATATAATAATCTAATATAAATAATAATCTAGTTAGTATTTCTTTATATTTTATAGATGAGGAAACTGTGGCCCAGGTAGGTCACCTAAGTAGGTGACTCAATTGGACTAAGACACAGTTTGCTTGACTTCTAAGTGTGTATTATTTCTTCAAGAAAGTATGTTGACTTCCATATGAAAAGACCCATAAGAAATTCCAAAATCAGAAATACTACTTGGACCACTAAGAATGTGAAAGATAAACTATTGATCTATGACCTGTATCTTATCACATTCCCACTCATTGTCAGAGCTTCCTAACATCTGTGCCCGGGTGTGCTCACTATAAGCCTTTTGTGTTTAACAGCTAATAGCTAATTTAATATCTAATAGCTACTTTTCTTGTCATTTTAAACATTTTAAGATCTTATGAATTTGTATTCTCTATTTTTATGCTAGAAACAAAAGCCCTATATTCAATTCTTTTTATTTTAGGTATCAATTCTTTATTGTGTGTGGTTTGCTATAAAAAGCAAATAGATGGGTTTTATAAATCTATCTTTCCCTTTTTATCATCTAGGTGGTAATAAAAATAAGGTGCAGGGTTTCTACCTCTTGTGTTCTAGAATTGTTCTAAAATGCATGTTAATATCACCTCAAATAGAATCAAATTTTATTTTCATTGCAATAGTAGTCAACTATGTCTAGAAATTTCAACAATTTTTCTTGGCTTCATCCCATTTCTAGAAGGTAACTGTTCTTCTACAATGACTTTCTCTCATGTCTGATCATAATTTCTTTATAGTTGGAGATAGATTCATGATAGCATAGGATGACTCTTCAAGATTATAGATTTTCTTCTTTTCACTCTCTCTCCTTTACATATAGAGATAAAACAGTATTATGAGTGTGTTGGTGAATATGTACTGTAAATAAGAGTGACATGGGGATAGTCACTATTATTAATTTTTGGTATGGGAAACGTTTATTGCGTTATTTTGTTATACTATGTTTTGGGCCCTATTTCCACATGGACCTGCCCATTGCTAGTTTGGAGCTCTAGAATGAGCATGGACTTCAGAAATGAGTTCTAACTTTGCCACATGCCAGCTGCGTGAGGTTGGGCAAGTCTCTTAATCAATGAATGTCACAATTTATTTATAAAAACATTGATAATAAGCTTTTTGTTTCACAGTTTGTGATAAATATTAAATTATTTAATGTGTATATTATATAATGTTTATAACGAAAGGATTTAGAAGAAAGCGTGGCACATAGCAGGGCTCAACAGCTATTAATTTCATTGTCTTTTAAATCTCTACTACTGCTTTTCATTTCAGGATTTATGACTGCTGGTCTAGTATAGCCCACCCACCTGAAGGCTGTCTAGTCAATCTCTTGTAGTCTTTTTGCAGGTGGAAGATATTACATCCATTACATACATTATATGCTTGAAAAGGAATAAGTGTGTGCATCTTGTCCCCAGTTAATTTCTCCTTCCATTAAATTGTGATGGTGTTTAGGGTTTATTTAGTCATTGTGCTAAATCTAGCACAGTGAAAGTATTCAGTGGTAGATACAATAGGGAAAGCTCTGGAGTGATGTTAGAAGACTGTTAGGCAGTTTTGTTTGTTTAAGGAAAAAGAGAAGAAAAATTTTGCATAATGCCTTTTGGAGCAGTTTTGTTCTTCATAATTGCCTGAGATATTTCAAGGTGCTTTGCTATAAATCTGAAGACTTAAAAACATTGTTTTACAGTCTGGCCCACTAAGAATAATGACCTCTCCTGTTCCTTGTTTTTCTGGGTGATTAAGGGTTTCCTGACTGGCCCCAGGCCATCTGCCCTGACTTTTTTTTTTTTTCCTCCCAAGGATTTAGAACCATATTGTCAAAAATAATCTCTTACTCTAAGAGATTTTTTTCTAGCCCCAGAAGATAGAAAGCGCTGCAGCATGTGCTCAAACCTTGCATGAAAAATCTTGAAAGTGATGCTTCTTATTGATGGTAGAAAGCAGGCCCATCATTTATGCTCCTTTAACTAAATTAGGTGTAAATTATTTCAAGGAGGCCAGAGATCTTCTCTGAGTCCCTATGAGGATAATTTCACAAATACAAAGCAGGTCCCTCCAACCACAGATTTCGGGGCAGAGAGAAGAAAATAAGAAGCAAGCTGTGGCCTGGGGCCAGTACACACCTCTCCACAGGGGGTTTCCAACATGTGGGTGATTTTTAACCAAGCTGATATAAATCAGACTGTGCGGAGCAATGACATTTGGATCACCGTGCTGGGAGATGCCTGGATAGTGTTACGCTTCCCTCATTAGGAGGGACTGGAGCTGAGCTGGGGAGTTGAATTTTAGCTGTATCAAAATAACAGTGTGGGAGCAAAGAAGAGGCTGGGATAAGGAGGTGTAACCATGATAACCCTACCTATACAAACAGGTTATGTGAAGTGCCCTGAACCCTTATCCTTCAAGATAATTTCAAGATCATTTATTTGCAAACTGAGCTCAGTAGAATCAAGAAGAATTTGGTCCATGTGTGTCATGGTTTAAATCTTCTGGGCAAGACTTGAGCCTCATTCTTTCTCAGCTGAGATATTCTGCCACAGTGGTGTATAGTCTAACGCCCTGTTAAAACCGAGTTTGTAATGTATAAAAGTGTTTGTTAGTGTTTAGAAACATTTGTACTTAAATAAAATTATTTATTATTTATAGCCATTAACTTTTAATGAAAATTGGGTGCTGAAATCCAAAATTGGGTATAGGACAAAGATAAATCTTCCTAAACATAAATTTTAAAACTAGCAGAGATTCACATGCTTGGTGAAATAAGTCAATCAGAGAAAGACAACTATCATATGATATCCCTGATATGAGGAAGTGGAGATGCAACATGGGGGGTTAGGGGGGTAGGAAAAGAAGAAAAGAAACAAGATGGGATTGGGAGGGAGACAAACCATAAGTGACTCTTAATCTCACAAAACAAACTGAGGGTTGCTGGGGGGAGGGGGTCGGGAAAGGTGGGTGGGGTAAT
>PISX010007233.1:0-90706 GCA_004024625.1 Mellivora capensis | reverse complement strand
TTAACAAGTCAGGAAATGACAGATGCTGGCGAGGATGTGGAGAAAGGGGAACCCTCCTACACTGTTGGTGGGAATGCAAGCTGGTGCAACCGCTCTGGAAAACAGCATGGAGGTTCCTCAAAAAGTTGAAAATAGAACTACCCTATGACCCAGCAATTGCACTACTGGGTATTTACCCTAAAGATACAAACGTAGTGATTCGAAGTGCACGTGCACCCGAATGTTTATAGCAGCAATGTCGACAATAGCCAAACTATGGAAAGAACCTAGATGTCCATCAACAGATGAATGGATAAAGAAGAAGTGATATATACACAATGGAATACTATGCAGCCATCAAAAGAAATGAAATCTTGCCATTTGCGACGACATGGATGGAACTAGAGGGTATCATGCTTAGTGAAATAAGTCAATCGGAGAACGACAACTATCATATGATCTCCCTGATATGAGATGCAACATGTGGGGTTGGGGGAGTAGGAAAAGAAGAAAAGAAACAAGATGGGATTGGGAGGGAGACAAACCATAAGGGACTCTTAATCTCACAAAACAAACTGAGGGTTGCTGGGGGGAGGGGGATCGGGAGAGTGGGTTGGGGTAATGGACATTGGGGAGGATATGTGCTATGGTTAGTGATGTGAAGTGTGTAAACCTGGAGATTCACAGACATGTACCCCTGGGGATAAAAATACATTATATGTTTATAAAAAATAAAAAATTATAAACAACAACAACAAAAAACAAAACATAATAGCAGGATGCAAGGAATATACAAGATACGATGAAGGACCAAATTACCTGAACCCTAGGTTACACAACATCATGTGTATCTATACCTCTGTCCACCATGCCAGTTTTACCAACTCATGGTGGTTTATGGGGACCAGACTTGAGGTTTCAGTAAGGAGCTTAACAGAATGAAGATGTCAACATAAATATATTTGCCTCATCAAAGAGACGCTAAAGGAGAAGTCCTAGTCACAGCTATAGATCAATAACTAATGTATTGAACACTTATTTCTTTTAGCTCTTTCTTGTTCTGAGCCCATGAGAGACCAAATTGGAACATAACGGGAGTCACAAATAGATGACTATTTAGATGACAATTTAAAATAAATTTTAAATAAATTTAATAATAATAAAATATAAATATATAAATAATAAAAATTAATTAATTAATTAAAATATAAAAGAAAATAAAATAATAAAATAAATTTAAAATAGATGACATTTTAATGATAACAATTGTCTGCTTATTGGTAATATAATTATAGCTTGTGACTTGATCTTTCCATTGATTTCTATTTAAAAGTAGCACTTCTGTTTGTTCTAATTATTCCATCTATAACATGTCTTGAAGCTACTGCAGTAATAAGAGTTAGACAGTTGTCTTCTACATTATTTCAATGTTTCTCATAGTGAATGACTGACAGCTCAGGAGAAGGATCATGACCTAACTGAGGCTTGATTATTTTTTTTAATTTTTAAAAAAAATTTTAAAAAACTTATTTATTTGTCAGAGAGAGAGGGAGAGAGAGAGCGAGCGAGCACAGGCAGACAGAGTGGCAGGCAGAGGCAGAGGGAGAAGCAGGCTCCCTGCTGAGCAAGGAGCGTGATGTGGGACTCGATCCCAGGACGCTGGGATCATGACCTGAGCCGAAGGCAGCCGCTTAACCAACAGAGCCACCCAGGCGTCCCAGGATGACTATTATTGATGGTGACTAGATTACACTTGAGAACATTCAAAAGGAAACCTGATGGGGCGCCTGGGTGGCTCAGTGGGTTAAAGCCTCTGCTTTTGGCTCGGGTCATGATCCCGGGGTCCTGGGATCGAGCCCCACATCGGGCTCTCTGCCCCTCGGAGAGCCTGCTTCCTCCTCTTTCTCCCTGCCTGCCTCTCTTGCCTACTTGTGATCTCTGTCTGTCAAATAAATAAATAAAATCTTTAAAAGAAAAAAAAAAAAGGAAACCTTATGTGATGACTATAAGCTATTACTTGAGATGACTGAATATAAACTAATATAGATGAAGTGTCTGTTTAATACATTAGTCAAATTAGGAGTACTTAACATCTGTAGAAATAAAATGAACTGTGTATAAATGGGAAAATGAAGGTTGGGAAGTTCAGGCAATTATTTCAGGCTGAAGCAGTAAGTGAGAAAGTTCTTCAAATCTCTTAAAAGATAGAACCAAAGTTCTGTTCCATTTTAAGCTTGTGAACTGTGTATTATAGGAGGAGAGCTGTTCAAGGCTCGTATCCTCCCAGTTATCTGAGGAGAGGAAGATGTTAGTACCTGGAATAATAGGAATTTATAATATCTTTTAAAATAAAATTTTAATGATAATGCAAGCTTATGTATTTATTTAACAGGATAAGAATTTAATACTGTAATGACTGCATTCTCAGTTTGAAAATCACTCAGCCGTCCATGGTGCGCATTCCATATGTTGGACTCTGTGCTGTTTGTATATTTTAAAGAGTCAAATTTTGTGTGACCCAACTCTAAGGATGAGAATTTAGAAAAGGAATCAATCACTGTAAAATTCTAGGCAGGCTTCATGCAGGAGATTGGATACAGACTGCTGTTAAGCAGGTGTAAGACACTGAGTAAAGAAAGAAAGAAGAAGAGGCTTCCTGCATAGCAATATTGACAGAGGTACAAATACACAGTATGGAAGAAACAGTAAAAGCCCAAGCTTTTATAATAACCTGGCTAATAAAGATACCAATAATACTAGTTATCATTTATTGAACTTTAAATAGCCAGTCAGAGAGTTTTAGACAAAGTAATAAGCCAAAGGGAGTCCCAGCAGGCTTCCAGTACAGAAGGCTCAGGCTTCTTTCTGGCACCATCACTCCTTTTTAGGTGTTATTTCCTAGATGGTTGTCTAGCCCTCAGTGACTGCTTTCAACAGGCATAGGCGCAGGGTCTTATTCTAACTCTGACAACCATGAGGTCCTGAGGAAGATAGGTGAACTTAAACAGGCAAACCAAGTAAAGTCAATGTTTGTCTGTAGTTAGTTGGGGTTTGAATCTCAAACCAAATTCAGAATTATACAGCCTAGGATAGGCCCGGGAGAAGCTTATTCTACCTGACCTTGTTAGAAACCAAATAATTTCAACCCTGCTTCATCTTTTCCGAACTTTCCTGCTCTCCAAACCTCCAAACTTTGAGTTCAGATTATATCACCATTGAAAAAGTCAACGGATAACGTACCTGACAGAGCCCAATAAAATGGGGCCCTTCTCTTCCGTGGTAAAAATATACTAGCAATTGGATAAAGAAGCTATGGTTCATCTAGACAACAGTATACTATTCAGTGGATAAACAGTATATTATTCAATTGGATAAAGCTATGGTATTATTCAGTGGTAAAAAGGAAATAACTATTAAGACATGAAGAGACACGCAGGACACTTAAGTGCATATTACTAAGTGAGGGAAGCTGGTGTGTAAAGGCTAGACACTGTGATTCCAACTAAGTGACATTCTGGAAAAGGAAATCTATAGGGACAATAAAAAGATCAGTGGTTGCTAGGGTTCAGCACAGAAGCTTTTCAAGGAAGTGGAAATACTCTGTATGATACTATAGTGGTAGATGCAGGTCATTAAACATTTGTCCAAACCCATAGATTGTACACCACTAAGACTGAGTTTGAATGTAAACTATGGGCTTTGGATGATAATAATAAGTCAGTGTACGGGTGCCTGGGTGGCTCAGTGGGTTAAAGCCTCTGCCTTCCGCTTGGGTCATGATCTTAGGGTCCTGGGATTGAGCCCCGAGTTGGGCTCTCTGCTCAGCAGGGAGCCTGCTTCCTCCTCTCTCTCTGCCTGACTCTCTGCCTTCTTGTGGTCTGTCAAATAGATAAATAAAATCTTTAAAAAAAATAATAAGTCAGTGTAAGTTCATGTATTATAACAAAAGTACCACTCTGGTGGGAAATGTTGATTGTAGGGAAAGCTGTGCGCTGACGGGGGCAGGGAAATCTGTGTACCTTTCTCTCAGTTTTGCTGTGATTCTGAAACTGCTTTAAAAAATGAAGTATTGGGATGCCTGGGTGGCTCAGTTGGTTAAGCGGCTGCCTTATCTCAGGTCATGATCCCAGCGTCCTGGGATCGAGTCTCACATCGGGCTCCTTGCTTGGCAGAGAACCTGCTTCTCTCTCTACCTCTGCCTGCCACTCTGTCTGCCTGTGCTTGTTCTTGCTCCTCTCTCTCTGACAAATAAATAAATTAAAAATCTTAAAAAAAAATAAAGTATTTAAAAATATATACACTAGCATTATCTAATGTTTGCACTCTCAGGGGTTAGGAATATGGAAAGTTTTTATTTTTCCTGTATGTACACACATATTTGTACCATTGTATATCAGATCATTTTCTTAGTATAAATCTTTGTAGTAAAATTACTCAATCAAGTATTTCTTTAGACTCTTGATGTATTTTGAAAAAATTGTCCTTCAAAAAACTGTACTGTTCATTCTACCACCAGCTGCATATTTGGGTATTCATTTTGCCATATCCTCACCAAAACTACATTCTACCATTTTATAAAATTTGCCAATTTGATAGATGGCAAATTATACCTTTTATTTACTTTAGGTACTAAAGTAAAACTTTCTCTGTGTTGTGAATTTTATATTCCTGTCCGTTGCCTCATTAGTTTTAAATTAAATAGTGATATTTATTTATTTATAAAGATTTTATTTATTTATTTGTCAGAGTGAGTACAGGCAGACAGAGAGGCAGGCAGAGGCAGAGGGAGAAGCAGGCTCCCTGCGGAGCAAGGAGCCCGATGTGAGACTCGATCCCAGGACTCTGGGATCATGACCTGAGCCAAAGGCAGCGGCTTAACCAACTGAGCCACCCAGGTGTCCCAATAGTGATATTTATTATAGTATGCTCAAATAGTTATAATTGTTTCACTTATGTGAATTTTCTTGTAAATAATTTTTTAAAATATAAGTCTGATTTACCAAGTGCATCACTGTGCTGTATCTTTAGAATAGGAATTTTCTGGAAGGAAAGTTATTGGAAACAGTGCTATCTGAATTTATGCCACAGCATGCAGACCCCAGGTTCTATGAGAAGGCCAATCATAGGCAGGCAGTAATGCTAGGGTCTGGGAAGCTAGCTTAATATCTTTGTCCTCTACTTTCCACATTAATTTAGCTCCTTTATTTACTTTGTTCTATGAACATTTTAGCAACATCTCTACCAAGTGAAGTAGTTTTATTGAAGCATTCAGTTTCATTATTATTTTGCCATATAATGAAGTGTATAGTAACACTTGATGGCCTCTTATGATTTTACAACCTTTGGTAAATTCTTATGAAAGGAGGAAACATGGTAGAAGGCAACAGGCATAGTGAAGTAAAAGCATTCCTAGGTTTTCTAGTACCACCAAGCAGAACCTGGGAAATGGAAGACTGGGAAAGGACAAGACTGGGAAGTGGGCTGCCAGATTCTCTGAATGTAGTCTGGAGGCAAAACCCTGTTCCCAAGTAATACAGCCTGAGTTGTCATACTGCACATCTCTGGAAGGTGCCATTCTTAGAGAAGGCAATGATAATGGTGTCCTTGGAGTTCTGCAACATGAGAGTCCTTCTTGGAACTAGAGATAAGGATAAGCAAATAAGTTAAACAGAAAAGGGAGAACCCATGTTGAGTCCTTGGAAACAAGAAGTCATGGAAGAGCTATGTAGACATCTGCAAACTAACAATGGCCAGAGATGGTACCTTTTAATGGGCTGGGTCCAGGGTAGGACTTCTCTTTCTAGGAAGGGGATTGTGAAAAACAAACTTTTAAGCAACTATGGTACCATAGAAGCTGCTAGGGAAGGTACTCAGACAGAAGAGTTAAGTATTGGACTGAGAAAATGATAAAGCCAAGAGCTCAAGACTAGGAGGAATAAAGATAATTCCTGTTGAGTTGAGGGATGTAACAGATACTATTTCCCAGAACACCTTTCCCAGCCAGAATACTCATAGCCCCGATATGCTGATAACAACTTCCAGCTATCCCCTTCTACGAAGAATTGCTCTCACACAACCTGGAAATTTCTCATCAGGAAGGCTGCACCTCCCCCACCACTTCTGTTCCCCCAGAGGCAATTGGCAAAATGACTGACTGACAATAAAGTTCAAAAACTGGTTCCCTTGCAAGTTCTGTGGTCAATCTGTATTCCAGAGCATACTTATAGGATCAGACTGAAACTTCTCTCCAGCTGAGAAATTGCTAGCTTATTACCCAGCCTTATCCTGATTCCCTCCCTCTCTTTCTCATGAGAACACAACTCAATAAATCAGTAGCAAAAGAATCTTTGCCTTAGGTTTTACTTCTCGGGAACTCAAGCTAGATGAGATTTGTGGCCTGGAATCTACTACACCTTAGTCAATAGACTCAAGATTCTAAAAATCTTTCCAACTTTTCCACTCCACATCAGGTTTGATTGTGAGGCACTTTTCTCAGCTACTATCAGCATTGGACCCTTTCAAGGTATCTGCTAAAATGAAGATTCCTGGGCTGTATCATAAATCCACTAAAAAAGCATCACCGTTGTTGAGGCGCAGAGTACTCTGGGAGAGTCTCACACACTTTAAAGATTAATAGTGATGTTCCAGGGCTTGGAGTGAGAAGAAGTTTATTGATGAAAATCAAGTAGGTGGGGGCAAATGAAGAGAAGTGGGCCATAGGAGCTGGGCACCAGGCTGAAGCAGAAGTTGAGGGTTGAATGCATAGCTATCACAATGTAATACAAATAAGAGGAAACTCAGTAGTGAAAGCAACTTTCCCAGAGAGGGATTCAGAACTTAGATATATCTACCAGGGAATTATATGTGGTTTTTTTTTTTATTTTTTATTTTTTTATTTTTCTGTCACTTCCTTGACCCTTAGGATTCTTTCTTAAAAAGTAGAGATAGTGAGACCTTCTACCTAACAACTTACATGCATGTCATGGAGATAGACCAAAACAATGTGTTGGTGCTTTAAACCAATTGGAAGAAAGGACATTACATAAATACAAATTTTAACACTATTGATAACTTCCTGGCTGAGTTTCAAAATCACAGTCAAGTTTTGAAACCTTATAATATCCATGAAGCTATAATGAAGTTCAAGAGGCTTCAGATTTAATCTTCAAAATGTCAGTCAATGAAAGGGAAGGCAGATAGTACCTACAAGATTTCCATGACTGGAGACTCATATTTGCTTTAAGAGTAAGAGTGCATAATGGATAAGTTTTCTCATTAAATTTTGGCTGAATTTCTAAGGGAAAAAGACTTTCAAATGAAGAAAAATTCTGTATACAGGAATTCAAGCAAGAATGAGATGCGGTCATATATCACCAGGACCATGGAATAGTCTTGGGCTAAGAGAAAACAAAGTTGTCAAAACAAAGGCTTCAAGCTTATGGTGACTTATTAGTGGGAAACCATGAAACCATCACACACTAATAGCATGTGAAGCTGTGGGTAATGACACATCTGGTGCTTTCTAGCATACAAAACCACTGCAGTACAGCATACCCACTTTCCTTAGGACTGTTCCACATCCAGCCAGGCATAAGCTGGTGGGAAGCATGTATGAGAGAGAATAGCAGATTTTCATTCTGGTCTTAGCTTATTCACGTTGATTCTTATTTAATGCAACTGTAACTCAGTAACAAATTCTGGCTTTGACATCTCCAATATACCAGGAAAAAAATAGGGTCAACTTTCTAGACATTGTTTGAGAAAATTTACATGGTATTTGTGTTGTGTGGCTATGTACAAGGTAGTAAATGTTTCTGGGTCCGGCTTCATCAGCTTACAAAATAATCTGGACTCTAATTATGCCCAGATGTTTATATTAAAGGTAATAGGTGGAGAACGGGGCCACTCAATTATAGATGGCTGTTGCTGGCATTTAGCAAAGATGACTAAAGAGTCCAACTTTCTGGCCACTGGTTTTCACCTTCTCATTTCCAACCTCACACAAGTAATTAGGGTCAGATATACCTGTGCATTTCACTTCTTTACTTCTGTTCATTCTTGTTAGAAATCCTAATTAGCAGTGAAATGGTTGAAGGAGAAGTGAGCCAAAGAGAGGAAGAGAAAAATCCGTCTGAAGAACAAAAATTTTAAAACAAGAATGTGTGATCTGACTTTCCACATTGTGTCTTTCTAGACTTAAAGGAAACAAATACTGGAAAGATAAAGAATGAATCAGTAATTATTTTCTTGAACTCAGTTAAAAAAATATGACCAGTAATAAAACATGGATACAAGAATTAGCTCCTCAGGATTTAGGCTTTTGTCTTTGGGTTTTTTAGATTCATTCACAGCCATTGCAGCCATTGTTTGCACCCATATGAGGAGGAGTTTAACTCCTTCTTGGGAGCAACACATCCTCAATGACAGGACGGGTCCCTCATCAGAAAACCAGAGTCTCTCCTACCAGCTGCATTCTACCCATGACACCAGAAGATTTAGCATCTATGTTAGCCCACATTATCAAGAAATGCAGTACAATCTATTTCTAATTTCTTTCCTGACCATTGTCCCAAATAATGTATAGAGAAAAATATTAAGGTTTAATGAAGCATGGCTGTCAATAAGAAACACTTTTTTTTTTTTTCCCTATTTGGTAATCTAGGAAATAGATCCTACAACTGAGATCTGTAACAGGGATGGGGAGAAACACTCGTCACTCGTATCAGGCGAGAATCCAAAATAAGTAAGCACATATTTGAGGCAAATCAGTGTCCGTTAAATGCCAGGACTAGTCCTCTGAGAGATCACATTCCAAGCCTATTAGATGGCAGGCGTAACCAAGATCATTTAACTGAAATAAGAAAGTGTTTTTTTAGACGACAATATGCTCTGAAAATAGATAAAAAGTAATAGCTTTTAACTCTTTGTGGTAAGCACAATGGCCCCTGCAGGTGTCAAAATCTCTGCAACATTTGAATGTTATGTCACCTGGCAAAGATACTTTGCAGAGATAATTAAGATTAAAGGCCTTTAAAAATAAGGGGATTTTTCTGGATTATCCAGATGACCCAATCTAAACCACATGAGCCTTAGATGCAGAAAAATGTGGCAAAAGGATAAGTTGGAGAGATTTAAAGCATGAGAAGTACTCTACTCATCTTTGTCAGTGTCCATATGGGCAGTGTGAAAACGTATGTAGAAAACTTATAGGAATAACTGCTGGCTGACAGGTAACAGAGAAACAGGGACCCCAGTACTACAGCTACAAAGAACAGAATTCAGCCAACAACCTACATGAGTTTGGTAAGGATTCATCCCCAGATTCTTATGAGATGCTACACAAGAGAACTGAGCCATGCTATACTGAGCCCTCTGACCTACAGAACTATGTGATAATAAGTGGGTATTATTTTAAGCTGGTAACTGTGATCATTAGTCAAGGCTGATACACATGGTATATTAGCCTCCATCCACCTACGGAAAGTAGATAAGAGACCCCCATGGAGAAGACAACTAGCTTTCATAAAATCAACCATCACAATAAATACTGTAGTGATCTAAGGAATATTTAAGAAATGAAGAAATATTTATTTATCTGAAATGTTAACTGGACAGTGTGCTATCTCCACTCTACTTCTGTGATCTTTTCTGATTTCCAAGTCATCAGAGACACTGAAGACCTGCTTTTCAACCAACCTGCTGACTTTAAGGCCATCCTTCAAGGGCAGTTGTTGCCCAGACTTTATTTTTTTACTCCCATCATCTCAACTAGACTATAAACTTCTTTGTGCACAAATATCAGTTTATTAACTTTTTGTACCCCTTAGCATGGCTTTATGCATTCACACAGTATTAGGGATGTGATAGCACAAATAAATATCTGATAGATTTATTTATATTTAACCCCAAATAGGTGGTGGATCCTGCCTTGTTACAGAATATATGTATTAAGCCCTCTTTGCTCTGGTCAAAACATCAAGAAATTTTAAATAAAGCAGCATTGTAAAATAAAATAATTAATAGAGTGAAAATAATAGCAGGTTAACAAAGTAGTGTTTAGATGTGGGTAAGAGAAGGAAACAAATGAGAAGAAAAAAGATTTTTTTAAAATCCAAGATAAAATTGAGATTTTTAGGAAAACAACATAGCTATAACATATAAGGGTTGGTTATGTATGATTTAAAATTTATAATGTAAAAAAGATAAGTGAGGATGCCTGTGTGGCTCATTAAGCATCTGCCTTCGGCTCAGGTCATGATACCAGGGTCCTGGGATCAAGTCTTGCACAGGCTGCTTGCTCAGCAGGGGAGCCTTTTTCTCCCTCTGCTTGCGCTCTCTCTCTGTCTCTCACACACACAAACAAATAAATAAAATCTTTAAAAAATACGTTTAAAATATAACATTTTAGGGGTGACTGGGTGGCGTAGTCAGTTAAGCATGTGTCTCTTGGTTTGGGCTCAGGTTGTGATCTCAAGGTTGTGAGATTAAGCCCCACATCAGGCTCCATACTCAACTTGGAGTCTGCTTAGGATTCTCTTTCCCTCTCCTTCTGCCTCTCCCAATCATGCTCTCTCTCTCTCAAATAAATAAATAAATCTTTAAAAAAATAATTTTTTAGAAATGTTATATTTCATCTCAAGCTCAACATCAAAGTTAAAGCTCTTTACCATTTCTTCCAAACACTCCTACCTTGTCTCACTTCTCTGCTACTCTATAGCAGGAAACTTAGTGTCCACTGGCCTATAGAGGATGGAACAAAGAGGTCAGGTGGCTGGGGGTTCAAGGAGCCCCCTATTGTTCTCAATTCCCATCAGTGGCTGAACTCATGACCTTTCCCAGCTTCTAGCACCTGGAGCATACATAGCATAGATCCCTCACTATTGGTCAGGGATGGTGGAGGGAAAGCCCCTCAAAGAGAGAAGTAATTTTTTGGAACTAGGTACAAAATCTCTGAATTATGCCAGTGATGTGTTCCAAATCTATTTTGTTTTTCAAGCCTATTATCTGTTTTCAACAAATCCAACTGGGTTCTGAATTTCTTACCCATACATAACTCTAAAAGCTTAGACTTCTGATATGGAGCTCATATCTAACTTGATACTGTTCTTGGGAAACTTGCTAGGTAATTGTGAAACTTTGGTCACTGTGACTTAGGTAGAAATGATTGCTGGGTTTTAAAAATTCATGGGTAAAGGTTAAAGGCTAAAATTAAATGTGTAGTATGACTTTTCCATCAAGAAACAATTTACCTGGGACGCCTGGGTGGCTCAGTCGGTTAAGCTGCTGCCTTCAGCTCAGGTCATGATCCCAGCGTCCTGGGATCGAGTCCCGCATCGGGCTCCTTGCTCGGCAGGGAACCTGCTTCTCCCTCTGACTCTGCCTGCCTATGCTCGCTCTCTCGCACTCTCTCTCTCTCTCTGTCTCTCTCTGACAAATAAATAAAAATTGAAAAAAAAATCTTAAAAAAGAAACAATTTACCTGAGTTTCTAATAATCAGAAAATCTGATTCAGTTATTTGTATACTGTCAACCATATATAAGGAGAGATTCTTATTACCTAGTTCTTTTTAATCTGGGTTTTTTTGGCCCTAGAGATGATAAAATTAGTGGAATCATTGAACGAAAAGATCAGGGTTTAGGTAATACACAAACTGAGTTATTCTAGATTGTGAATTTTCATAGAGGATATAAAAAACACTTTTTTCAGTACCATGATATAGGGAGACTTTTAATATAAGTCTCTGTGAACCAAGACAGAATGAGTTATTTTCACTGCTCCTTAAGGATTTCCTTGCAATATTTGAAAGTTCTTTATCTTTGCCTCTGTGGAGTGTGTTTCATATGTTATGAAACTGTTATTGAATTCAGAAAATAAAATTGAATAAACTATTTGTAGATAGAATTAGAACTAGTTACATGTATAAGGCTGGAACAAGTGGACTTGGCTTTTCCTTCCTCTAAGACCCCTAAAAAGCATTTGAGGATTAAACATGCACTCCTAGACCTCGTTATCACAACCCTGTTAGCGGTCTGTTTTGTGTTGCAGGCAATGAAAGCTTAGAAGAAAACTATGTCCAGGACAGTAAGATGGGGTTTGTCATCAATGCCATCTACGCCATGGCTCATGGGCTGCAGAACATGCACCACGCCCTCTGCCCAGGCCATGTGGGCCTCTGTGATGCCATGAAGCCCATCGACGGCAGCAAACTCCTGGACTTCCTCATCAAGTCCACGTTCATCGGTGTGTCTGGAGAGGAGGTGTGGTTTGATGAGAAAGGGGATGCTCCTGGAAGGTAAAGCAGTCTTTTCTATAATGTGTTTGAATAACCATGTGGTCCTCTCTGAGCTGAACAGATGGCAACTCTAGTCCCTTTGGTTCCATGGTTCCCAGGTGTCATAAGGATAGATACAACTAGAAAGGTCAAAAGATGGGGCTAATCTTAGATGGAAATTATGTTATAAAACGTTGAAAACTTATTGGTGAACACCCACAATCCTGTATTCTTCAAGTGCTACCCTCTTATCCCGGTCCTTCCCTCAGAATGCGTAGGACCTTCTACAAGCCCAAGAAATGGCAGAAATTATACCTGAGTAGCAGGCTCCTCCCTGGCAGTTCCAGCACCAGATCAGCATCTTTCTGACTGACTGGTCCCAAGGCCATGTTGGTTGTGTAATATTTTAATAAGAGCTTAATATATGGGGCTCCTGGGTAACTCAGTTGGTTACATGTCTGCCTTCGGCTCAGGTCATGATCCTGGGGTCCTGGAATTGAGTCTCCCATTGAGTCCTGCATCGGGCTCCCTGCTCAGCAGGGAGACTGGATCTCCCTCTTCTTCTGCCCCTCCTTCCTGCTCATGCTCTTTCTGTGTGTGTGTGTGTGTGTGTGTGTGTGTGTGTGTGAAATAAATAAGTAAAGAAATGAATCTTTAAAAAAGAGAAAAAGCTTACTATATGAAGAGAACCAAGTCCTCCTCATGTATCCCCTTTCCTTGGGCTAACTTATGTTTCTGCTAATATGTGTCTTGAAACAAAAAAGAAGAAAAGGGTTTTCTTTCTGCTGTCAACTCTCTATGGCTTCCAAAGAATTAATCAGGAAGCAAAGAAAAATGAAAGCTAACAAATATATATGTTTTTCCCCAAGTCATTTTATACACATTCTGTTCTGCAATAGCTCTTTTTATAATATGTTAGCTCACATGTGACTGATAGAGAATGATGTCAGTTTAAAGAGCAGTTGTGTTCGTTCATATGAATTTTTCTAGGCAAGGGATAATCAGAATCGTGGGAAAAGATTAAAGTCTGCTATAGGAAAGAAAAAGGCCCTCAATTTGGCTGCTATACAGTATGCCCACAATCTTGGTTGTTTTTTGTGTTTTTTTTTTTTCCCCTCTCATAAGCCCTGTTATCTTTCAGTGTATGATTTTATGGAATGAGAAATTTTAGGAAAGCATATGTTGTGTTAAAATGGAACATCAAATCATTTAATCCTCATTGCTATAGGCATATCATTATCCTCTTTTACAGATGATAAACTGAGTGTCAGAGAAACTAAGAAACTCACCTAAATTCATGCAGAGAGTCGCTGGTAGAGGCAGTGCCATCTGAATCTGATGCTTATAATCTTTTTGCCACATCACACCGCCTTTTAGCTAATCCTAAAATTAGGCAAAGATGCTGGCAGCCTGCTTAATGTCATTTCAAAGATACTGTTAGAGACTATCTGACCCTAAGTAATTCTCAACATATCTCTTCCTTCATATAAGCTTAAAGTTCTGTGTGCTGTGCTCAGACAACGTTCAGACAATGACGAATTTATCCGATTCCTTCCAGGCTGCCAGTTAGGTAGGAGGAGATGTAGATCCAAATGTGAGTGGGGTGGATGGAATAATTTAGGGCCTGGGGATGTGGAAATCTTCCAGGTGCTGGGCACTCTGGGAAATAGTACCAGCAGCAACAAATGGACCTGAGTTTCAGAACACTGAGCACTCTCTCCTTCAAGCCCATGGTTGTCATCCTGGGTTCCACTGGAAACTAGGCTCCCTAAATTGTCAGATTTGGAATAGAAACCTTCCTTCATGATTCTCTAAGACAATGTACACAACGTGCACAGTACAGGACCAGATGCCTTTTAGACACTCCATACATACGAGTTTCCTCCTGCTCTCTTTATTTGCAAGTTATCCAAAATATAGGCACATAGTTTTAGCTTGTTTTTCCTCCATGTGTAATTACATGTTCAAATTATGAGCTTTCCCCTGGGTTCCTTTTCAAGGATCATTTCCTCATGCTTGAAACTGGTCAGCTTAATTTGCACTCAGTTTCTGTTTTAACCACCTCCCTCTGCTTCCATCCCCTCTCATACCACCATTCATGCTCTTAGTCCCTCTTGTAATTATTTTAGTTAATCATCATGCAACATAAACTGAGTGCATTGAGAGGATGTTATACAATTGTAACTTACAGCATGAGGATATTCCAAATAAATGCCAACATGCTGAGGAGGGACTCTGGGGTCAAGAGAAACAAGCAGTGTTCATTAACACACATAGCACAGGGGAAGGCTTCTGTTTAGTGTCTCAGTTTTTTCCCTTGGTATTTTTCAGTATTTTTGTCCTCTGGCTTTGGAGCTTTTTAAAAATGTGTTTTCATGCCAAAATGTTATGAATTTTTCAGTTCCTAAATGCTAATAAAGTGTGAACTGATTTCTCCTATTGAAGAGCAAATGAGGATTGAAGTAAGACTTAGGAAACTTGATGTGAGGGTGCCTGGGTGGCTCAGTGGGTTAAGCATCTGCCTTCTGCTCAGGTCATGATCCCAGGGCTCCCTGCTCAGTGGGAAGCCTGCTTTACCCTCTCCCATTGGCCCTGCTTGTATTCCTCCTCTCACTGTGCCTCTCTCTGTCAAATAAATAAAATCTTTTTTAAAAAGGAAACTTGATGTGGTTTTGGAATATAGGTGAGATTCAGTGGGGTGAGGTATGGAGCCTATGACAAGAAAAAATTCTTGCAATGTCTTTGGTGCAAAATAGTAGTTTTATTAAAGCATGGGGATAGGACCCATGGGCAGAAAAGGCTGCTGCCCAGGCTTTGTGAGGGGTAGTTGATTATATACTATGGGATTGGGGACTATAAGGGAAAATGAGGTTTCAAAAGGATTTTTGTATTTTAAAGAAGACTCACAGGATACCAGAGGCCTTGCCTTTGTCAAGTTAAGGTTGTTTTCCCCTCTAGCAAGGCATTAACATAAGATAGTTGGGAGCTTCTAGGCTGAACATTGCACTCTGCCCACTTCAAGTATCTGTCAATGGGCTGCAGGTTATAAGGACATATAATTGTATCTAAATTTCCTTCTGGAAGCTAGGCTATTGACAGAAATGCTTTGTTCTTGTAGATTGCTAAAACATTTGTAAACTGGGGGAGACTCATGTCTTACAGGACTGTGATCTATATAGGTTAACTAATTGTTTTTTCTTAGCTTTATGCCACATATATCCCATCTTGAGGAGGGGTATTGTGAGTTGTCAGCTTCTACCTTGTCCTCAGCTTGTCTTCTGTTTCCTCATCAAACTGATTTATAGGAAAAAGATACCATAAAGCCAACATTGCACCAAAGTCTTCTCTGAAAATATTAAGGAGAGTCAACAACAATATGGGGTACAACATAAAAATTAAAGGAAATGAAAAAGGAAATTATTCACCAAACATTCACAATAGGTTCTATAACCATGACTTTAAAATGCAAAAATATTGGAGATGTAGATTAGCATCACTGATCCTCAAGATGAGTAGGAGCCATCAGCACACGGTTAATAGCCACTTGGGTATCCCTCAGAAAGCTACTCTGAAAAACATCCTGGGATGGCTCCACAACTAGAAGAATGAGAACCTTTATCTCTCAGCCAAAAGTCAGAACAGCAAAGAGATTTTTAATACTGTGCTCCAGGTTGCCGTTTTTCCTTCTCATCTGGTAGGTTCCATTCTCCTGGAAAAGTAGGGGAGAAACTTCCTTTCTTCTCCCAGAGTCCCCTCTCCCTTTAGCGAAATTGCCAGAATGTGGATGTGGAGAAGCCACTAGCTATCCTTTGGTTGGCAGAATGCATTTGCATGTTAAGAACAGACAGAAAAGCCAACAAAGGATAATAGTTGTCTAGATAAAGAACTAATCCAGAAAAAGCCAGTAGGTTTTGGATGCCCACTGAGATTAACAATAGCTTCCAGGAGTGCTGGGTTTAGGAGGACTTTTAGTCTGAATCTGGTTTAGAGAGAAAGAATTGCAAAATGGATTAGGTAAGGGTGTTGGGGGTTGGGAGGTGAGGAAGAAGAATACATGTTAGGTAGTTGCCATCTATTTCTTTCAGTCAAGCACAAAGAGCAAGAGACCATGCCTCTTAAATTCAGTGCTGGACAGTGAGAACTGCAGCAAAAAGAATCCCATTTTGCAGAGCAGTAAGGGGGAGTCAGGCATACATTTTTGGGAAACTACCACATGAGTTACAGTTTACTTGGAGTAAATAGCAACATGAAGGAAAGATTGAAGAATGCCAGAGGATTTCCAATGACTGAGTGGGAGACAGCTTTTGTTCTCCAGTTTTCTTATGGTAATGAACATAACCAGAGTATTTTAGGGCATTCATAGTAATACAAATATGAATGATATAGTGATATTGCCTTACATATGCAATTGTGAAATCGTTTTTTACGTGGCTTATGTTAATTAATCCCTACAAGAACCCCGTGGACCTTTAAGAGTTTAGGGATATTCCTAAGTAGTATAATCTATTGCGAAAACGTTAGAAAAAAGATTCTATCTTATGCATTCTAATGTCAAGTCCAGTGCTCTTTTCATTGCTTTGGAGAATGTTTCCATTGCCCACACTGAAAAATGATGAGGTCTGGCCCCCAGAGTACACTTAGCTGCAGTAAGCATTTCAAAATGTAGATTTTGCCAAGTGCATTGCAGCATTTGAAATTACTGGAATAACTGGCGCCGATTATTTAGATTCACAAATGTTTGTCCTAATCAGGGAAGAGACCAGTTTAAATGTCAGTGCTCAAGATGTTAAATCCCCAACATCCTTGTTAATTAAAGCTGTGTTTCTCAGATTTCTTGCTTTATTAGCACCTTAAATAGGTTCCAGACTTGGTAAAACTCACTTCTTTTAATCCAGCGTAATGAAAATGACAACTGAATGTGAAAAAGGGCATTAGAATGAAAGTAATCAAGTTAAGAAATTAATGTTCTCAAGAATCATGACTTGTTCAAAGAATAAATTAGTGAGTAATGATTTGAAGGAAAGGAAAATCAACTCAGCACATATAGGATTATTTGGGGGGAGAAGAACAGAGAAAAGTATAAGAGTAATACATTCTTTAGCAGATATGGACAATACACAGACTGTAGATGAAACACACATTTTGGAAAATCAGAGGAAACTTTAGAAATGAAATAAAATACTGACAGGCATTAGGAAGTGTGATGATTCTTGCTCTTATCTTCCTTCTGGTGTGTCTGTTTAACAAATTTTTTCATTTTCTGTGTCATGTCTATACTCTCTAAGACACACATGTTGTTTTCTCTGTAGGTATGATATCATGAATCTTCAGTACACAGAAGCTAATCGCTATGACTACGTACATGTCGGAACCTGGCATGAAGGCGTGTTGAACATCGATGATTACAAAATCCAAATGAACAAGAGTGGAGTGGTACGGTCTGTGTGCAGTGAGCCTTGCTTAAAGGGTCAAATTAAGGTACGCTAACTACAGATGTATTCTTGGACATGAAGAGGCCACCTGCATGGGCCTATATAAGGAAAAACAGACATTTTTCTTAGACAAGACTGCCCAGAAAGGGTGTGCCAAGCTTTCTGTTTTTGTAATTGTGTTTAGCTAAAATTGGGAAAACAAAGAAAGATTAGGAAATGAAATAGGCAAACCATTCAAGTATTTAAGAATAGTCCTTATCTGAATTGCAATGATGAGCCAGAATCTTCAATCCAATATAGAAAGCAAGGGGACAAATACTCGAATTACAAATTAAAACAGAAATAAATGTTTTTTTTACATTTATACTGCTTAGTCAAAGTTGTAGCTATTGTTAAAGAAAGCAGAAGCTGAACAATACAAAATAAGTGCGTAATGAACATAAAAGAAGTTGAAATGAGCTAATGCAGAAGCTGCTTATCAGTCATCTTTTCACCACCACATTTTAAAATTTTTCCTGAAATTGGCATTTTCTAGCCAAGAGAGAGTCCTCGATTCCTAATTATTCTTAGAAGCTTTTTTTTTTTCATCAGCCTGGGGCAAGTGAGTAACCATGATATTGCTATGTGCATAACAGTAGAGTAAATACACATCAAATATCTAGCCTTTGGCTGGCTGATCTAGAGAGAATTTTTAGTAAAGAAGACAGGGCAAAATGCTCCCTGAATTCATGCTATTTAAAACCAAACTAGATGATGCACTAGGAAATGGAGTGTAGGGCAGTGATTGCCAACTGGCAGGAGGATGGATTAAATGACCTGCTAGGTCTTTCCCCTCTCTAATTTTCTGTGATTCAACTCTGGGAGCAGACAGGCTGTCACATAAATGTCACATAGCACAGCTGGGCTGGAGTAGACACCATGGGAGGTGCTGGTCCCTCCAGCCATGCCACCCCTCCAGCCACACCACCACTGCCCTTCTTGGGAGCTGTGGACTGCCCCTGCAGGGAGAAGCCCTGACAGGTACACCGGGTGGTCTGGTCATGGACGGAAGTGCCGGTGCAGATACTGGAAGAGCCTCACATCTACTGGTCAGTGAAGGCAAAGGATTTGGAAACTGTAACATCTTTTGAAGAGCTATTGTTATGAACTCAAACTCTCAGTGATACCGGATACTTTGAGGAAGCAATAGACTTCTGAGACAATTCACCCCAGTTTGTTTGATTGATAGGTTAATTGATTGCATCTTCATTTTTTTAAATGGAGTATAGTTGACACACAAACTTACATTCATTTTATTCACCCTAGTTTTAGATGTCTTGTGCCTTCTATGCAGATGTGATATTTAAAGTACTTAATTATTGTCATGACAACTAACCAATTCAACTGGGCTCCTTTGTGCTCCTGCCAAGCCCAGGGTTAGTCCTTGGATTGTGGAAGATATGGGCAAGGAGTCCTGCAAGGTTAGAGTAGCGTGGGGGCATTCAGGAGGCTCGAAGATACCATGAGTTTCCACTCTGCACAGAAGTGTTTCAGCACTGTAAGCATGCCTGCAGCCACACCAGTGTGATTGGCTCCTCCCCAGGAATCCCATTTCTGATTCTTGTCTTGATGAAATTCTTCTGCGTGAGGCTATCTGGTGGTTTAAAATCTAGAGGCCTGTAGCTTCTTGACTATTTCCATGAGATGCCAGACCACTGGATTCTATGTTTGTCATCCTTCCTGAATGGTGGGGAAACATGACATCTGAGACAGAGGTTATACCATGGGGACAAAAGAGAAACCCTGAGCTCATGAACTTCTGTGACTCAAAAAGGATCACTGTCTGGCTCAGGCCTTTCCAGCTTGTGTGGTAGCATTGTCAACGCTGCATACAACCACTGTAAAACAGTTTATGGAATTAAAAGTTCGGTTTGTCAGACTATAAGAAAAACAAACCAACCAACCCTGGCAAGAGAAAACAAATCATTCTAAAGATTCTCTGAACTCCAGCCCCCTTTCACAATTCCCTGCTATTGCTGTGATTGCTGGCAGGCCACGTATGGAGCCTCACATACCATATGGATTCGGATTTGTACAGTCCAGAAGAAAGACCTTTCCTCTCCGAGTTCAGAGGAAAGGCTGTCTGCATACATCTCTATGCCTAGATACTAAAGTATTTCTGGCAACATGTTTGCATTACGCCCATGCAGTGTTTGTTATTGAAGAAGATCCCAGAAATCATCGCGGAGCCATTACAGAGCACTCGCTATAAATGCAAATCTCTTGGGGTCTAATTTTAGAAATATTTTGTACCCTGCAGGAGGAAAATTTGCCTGTTCTCAATGGCACCTGGAGTGGAGGTGGGGGTGTGTGTGTGGAATGTTTGTTTGTTTCCCATAAGCACCAAGGGAGGTATGGAAACAAATGAAATCTGAATCCCATTTACCAAATGATAGCACTTAGATTCTTACACCACCAATTTGCCACCTACCAGGCCCAGGATGCAGAGAGCCAGATCCCACAGTAGCCACTACAAAGACAGGAAGGAGAAAGGCAATGAGAAAGGGGATTGTAGGACTTGCCCTTGCATTAACTGGGAAATACACTGTTGAGAAAAGGAGTATTCATTTTGAATATCAAATGCCATTTAAAGTGCTAAAACAAATGATTGGACTCTTTATGATAACCCACAGAACTCTCTTATGGTAATTTCCCTTAAAGTAGCTAAAAGTCCAGTTTTCTTATGTTATTGGCTTTTAGAAATATAAATATAATAACTTGTAAATATCTTACAGAAACAGAAATTTATTTTAACCATTCCATAAACGCAGTTAAATAAGATCAAACATTTTATGGTTGTGTGTTACATTAGTTAGGGTTCAGACAGGAAGAAAGAACCCTTACCAGGTTGTTTGATAGAAGGAATTTAATATAAGAAATTGGTTATAAAAGTGAAAGAGGATGCCTAGGGAGACTCAGAGGTGACCAACAGCAAGAATCATCTTCACCCTGGGTCAGAGGGACACAAGGAGGAGTCACAGCTGCTCCTGAGATGCCCCCTGAAATGGGCATGAGAGGATACTTTGGCTTCTCCTCTCTCCTTTTCTTGGGTCTCCCATTAGGTCCTTGCATTTTACCAACACCATCCAGAAGGCATTGGCAAGAAAGCCTGGACAATGTAGTTCACAGGTTTCCTTGAGACCTTAAGATTAAGCAAGGCTTAAGTGCTAATGCATTACTGGGAAGTAGAATCTCAGAGATTCAAGAGTGAAGGGGAAGGGGAAAGGAGCATGGGAGCATGGAGAAACACCAGCACCACCACCATCACTGGAACAATGCTTTACTGAGCAGGATGCCACTTCACCGAATACAACTAGTTGTTCAGCCTCACAGAGATGTCTGGACAGGCTGCTCAGACTGTCTACTGGAGCAAGGAGGGGAGAAGGATGTGTGCACCTGTGCCATGCCATTTTCTGCTCCTCTGGTCAAAGTTTGCTCATGGGAAGTAACACCATCTGATCCCTTTAGGCAGCCACTGGGGAAGCCAGAATCTATGTCCTGTTCCATGGTCTTTTTTCAAATTAGAAGCAGTTAGGGGCCAAAGCCTCTGTAGGTCCCCTGCAGTCTGATCTGGGTTTCTGTTATAATGTACTTCTGAGTACAATGGAGGCTGTTCTAAAATCCAGTGATGGAATTAAGGGAGAGACAGACAGGTGGAGGAGCCTGAAATGAGGCAACAGTGATAGAGGCTGAGGTAAGGGTTGCAGAAAGGTCCAGGACTTCCCAAGAGAGTGGCCAAGGGCTTAAGAGACAGACTTGAAGAAGAACATCTGAGGCAGCACACAACGTGTGGACAATGGATCTGTGAGCAAACACCAAAGGCCTGGCACGTGTGGTGGTCTCCTGTATCAAGTGTGCAGCGATTTTTGTTGGTGTGGTGAAGGATAGGAAAGAGCCGAGAAGGGGCAGGAAAGCGAAGGGAGGCAGTGAAAGGAAGGAGAAGGGAGACAGTAGAGGTCAGAGATGAATGTTTATCAAGCATGTTCTTGTGCAAGTACAACCATAGGTGCATTAAAGTCATCATTTTAATTATTCCTTTAAACAACCCTTTTAAAGCTGGTATTATGGCCCCCATGAGAAATCTGAGGCCCAGAGAGGCTGAGTCACTTGCCTCAAGCCTTCTCAAGCTAGAGAGTGCCAAAGCTGGGCCCAGAGCCAGCCCAAAGCCCTCATCATTGCACTGCCTCAGGTTGTTCAACTACCTGTCATTAGAGGATATGATGTTATTTCCTACAAATGCAAATCTCAGTTGGTAAGCCTTATTTTCTCAGTAGTTGACAATAAAATTATAAATAGAGATCTACTTTAACAGGGAATAGAATCTAGAATTGTGGAAGCAATATTAGTGAGGTAGCTTGGGAGAGCTTAATAGAAGCAGGGAAACCAGTAGAGAAGTCAAGGGAAAGGATCCTACAGATTGTTTTCACTAGCTCTTATTCTTTTTTTTCCTCCCCTTAAGTTTGCCTTTGGGTTCTTTACTTAAGAGGATGGTTTTGGGGCTAGGGGTCTGGGCATGAGGAATGAAGAGTCCTGATTCCTCCTGTTCTCATCCAGCCAGTCAAAACAGAATTCTGGAGAATTGCGTGAACATAACAGAATACATCACAAATGTATCCTCATTCACACATTCCATATTGTCATATAATAAAATTCACCTTACATATGTATAGAAAAGCCCAGGTACACATATCTTACAAACTATAGGCTTTGAAATAAAGTTAACTAATTTCCTTTTGAGGGATAAGTCTGATTCCTTCTTATTTGTTGGCATTTTCTATTGGAAAGATAAAAGTATACTTTCAAAAGATATTAGCAGTGTGGACCTCAGAAGACTCTTTAACTTAAAACTGCTAAAGCCCTTTGCTCAACTTTAGCTTCCATGTCCCTCTGTTTACCATTCCATTTAGATCAGCAAAGAGGCCAAACCACAGATTTGTTCAGTATCAAACTAAAAGGGACATGTTCATTTTCATTGTGATCCAAGATGTCTTCAAAGATGAAAGGACACTAGGACAGTCTATCAAGAAACCATTTACATTGACCTTTAATGTAATTATGTGTCCTTAGATTTAATAATGCCATAAGCATGATTAGGTAATGCTGCTAGAGGAGTTTGTCTTTGGATTTTTCTGTAGCTAAGTATAACTCCTTGAGCGAAGTTGCCAATGTAGAAAGCTTATAGTTTCTAGTAATATCTTTCTTTAAATATATGATTGCTAATATTAATTTTCACATTGACATTATTACCTTTCAACATAGGCCAGTGATTAAAAAGCAGCCACTTTGTTATAGATCTTTTATTTCAAGACTCTGCAAAGATTAGGGATGAGAGCCTCACATTCCAGAATATTTGTCATTTTAGCCACCCAACATCATCCTTTAATGCCTGCTTTTAAATAATTCTTTCTGTAGTCTCTTTAGCATGATTTTTCTCTTCCTCTGTACATTTTCCTGTTCTTTTTTTTTTTTAAGATTTTATTTATTTATTTGACAGAGAGAGAGAGAGATCACAAGTAGGCCGAGAGGCAGGCAGAGAGAGAGGAGGAAGCAGGCTCCCCTCGGAGCAGAGAGCCTGATGCGGGGCTCGATCCCAGGACCCTGGAATCATGACCTGAGCCGAAGGCAGAGGCTTTAACCCACTGAGCCACCCAGGTGCCCCATTTTCCTGTTCTTGAAAGGACTCTTTCTATATTTACAGTTGCTTACTTAACCCAATTCCAGCATTATTCTGCAAGGGGTGCTGTCTCTCTGAAAGACTGAACCCCCATTTTACCCAAAATCATCAAGCAATTAGTACCACCCTACCTTTCCAAATGATAAAAAAATAAATGTGATAAGGATGAATTTTGTATGATAGAATATATATTATTTGCCAACAATCCTTCATGCAGAAATAACTGTAGGAAATAGATGTGTCTTGAGCCCATGCTATCCAGTATCAAAGTTGAAAAGAAAATGTAGGCATATCATAATGTTTGTACTTCAGATCATAACACACCTGCCAATATTACAACTAAATATCCTCAGGGAGTAAAACAACTTTGGTAATGTGATAGAATATGAAACATTGTATTATGTGAAATCAGATAGATGAACTTTGAAAAGTGTTATCATTCCATTTATTTTGCAATGATGAAAACATGGCAAAAGTTTCATCAAAATATAAAATAACCAAAGAGAGGCTATAACACCATTTCCTGGTAATTTACCACTTGAGGAGATACTAGTCTCCCTTTAATCCCAATACCTGGGATTGGGAGGTTAAAGCAGTGGGGTGGGAAGAGCTCATATGATGCACCCCCTTGCACTCTTCCTACCCTCACACTGAATCAGCTCACCTGCTGATTTTCTTTTAGGTCACATTATGGATCATGCAGGACAAATTATTTTATATTCAGTTTTTCCATCTGCAATTCCTCCAAAATTCAGAGTTCAAAGTGTGTCATACTGTAGCTGCAGTTCTTTATACTTGTAGCTATTTTTGTTTTTATATGTTAGGCCATAGCATTTGGGATAGTTTCATTCTCCTCCAGTGCTTCGAAATTGCTTGGATATGCTGTCTTCTCTTCATGGCAGTAGGAAGAGGAATTTTGTCTTGAATTTGGTGGCAAGAGAATCATTTTAAACTGACATCTACCTTGAACAAATGTTCCCATGGTACAAACAATCGTTATTCCCTGGTCACTATGTAGCTTGCACGGGTATGTCATGGCCTGTCCCCACCACCCAGCCCATCCAGCCCATTTGCCTGAAGCTTTCGGAGTTTTTTTGAAGTTATCGCAAGCCTGCTAGCTGTAAATTCTCTTTGGAAAATTCCCATATCTGTAATGAGTATATCTTTCTTCCTATTTGCTCTTCCTTCCTATTTCCTCATAATTTTGATCTAGTTAATACTTCCCTCATTTTTCCTCACTTTCAAATATGAAAAAAACACATTAAATTGACCACTTATGTAGCCACCAACTACATTCAGTAATTATGAATCCTTCACTATATTTTCTCTCCCCTCACCCTTCTCTTAATTTCTTTATTCTTCTCTCCCCCCCTCCCCCCGCCAGTGTTCTCCCTGAGCCTGAGCCATTTAAAAGTAAGGTTTAATAGGAAATAGGAAATAGGAAACTCCATGCCTTAATACCTCAGCTTGTGTTTTCTCAAAATAAGATTATTCGCATACAACCATGAGCTGAGCTAAGAAGTTAGCTATAAGATCATCAGCCACAACTGCCCCATCCACCTCCACTTTCTCTTTCTCTTGTGAATCAAAGCAAACTACCCACTTAAACTGTTCATAGTTAATGCAGCCATTTTGGCAACCAGTGAAATGATGATATGCTTTGTCCATTATATAATACTTTCTAAATCCCACTGCAGGATGGCAAGATCTGAATATAAATTGCCCACAAGAATATAAAATTTTTTTTTTATCTGAGAAGGCTGTGATTGCATAACAATAATACGATCTGCTCTGGTGACTAAAAACATATTGGCTATGATTTTTTTTTTAAAATGAAGATAAAACACCCTTTCTTTTTGGTATCTTATTGTGCATGTGAAAACATGAAATTACTATAGTCCCTCTGAATGAGAAGAAAATTCTTCAAGCACTAATCGTAATGAGAAATTCTTGGACTTATTAATTTATCCATAGCCACTTCGAGTAATACCTATATCCTTGCCTCTCATATGTTGACCAGAGTCTATGCTAGTCACACATTTACTGAAGTTGTTGGTGATTCCCCTAGTTTCAGACCCAGCTTGCCAGTTTCTGGGAATGAGTCCTGCGAGGTGCTGCTGCTAATCACATGATATTGGACAGTGGCAATGGCAGTGGCAGAAACAGGGCCCATTTGTTTTTGTAAGTAAAGAGTTCTTGAAGTGTAAGAATTTAAGGAGGCACTCACTGTCAAGGTTGTGCAAGTGCAGGGTGCATACTTATACAACCTTGAGGGAGAGTGTCTCTTTAAATGTGGCCCCTAGGTGCTACACTAACACATTACGTTAGATTTTGAGCTCTTTAGCCTTAACAATCGGGTTTCTCAAAAATTTATGCCATGTATAGCACCATGTGTGGCACACTGTGCCACTAAACAAAGGTTGATTAATTGAGTATATATCTACCAACCTCTGAGATGTAATTTTGGTTCTCAGCATAACATGTCATCACCCTGGCAGCCATTGTTACACTGGGAAAAGCCTAGCTTTGAAAATTTGCACAAGACATGGATCCCTTCTGTAGCGACTTCCTCACCTGCAGAACTCACATAATTAACTCCACCCCCTGGAGTGGTTGTGCAGGGTTAGTGTAATTCTGTACAGAGGTCCTAGCACATAGCCTGGATCAATATATGTCTGCTCTTGTGATGATTTTATATTCCTATACCATTTTTATTACATTTTCCCTGTAATAAATTACAATGTGGGGATTTTTTTCATTGGCATTTTTTATTTAGTTTTTGTAAGGTTTTCTTCACTTTTTCATTCTCTTTGAATTCATTTACATTATTTTCTGTTTATGTCATAGTCTATATTATTTTTCTGTTTTCTTCCATCTACATTATTGAGTAATTAATATATGCCAAGAACCATGCCAGTGATGTAGGCACGTTGGGTCCGAGGACCCAGAGGAAGGTCCCATAAGACCAACCTAGAGGGCCCTTGGCTTCACACAGGATAGAAATCAAACATGAAACAAAACAAAACAAAACAAAATAAACCAGGAGCCAGAGAAAGTGGAAGAAGAGTTTATTGAATAGCATGAGTGGCAGAGAATGGCAGACAGAGTATCTGGGAGACTCAGAAAGGAAAGGAGAATGAGTCTTGTCATTGTTTGGGGTTAGGGGTTTATATTACAAAAGGGTCTAGGATACGTGTTTCTTCAGCAGTCCAGATAGGAATCCAGTCCAATTGAGGTGAATGTCAGGTGGACAGGTTATTCCATAAGGTAGCCGAAGCTGAGTCTTGATGCCAGTATCAGCCGAGGTTTGTTTGAGGTGAACGTCCTGGGACATGTTTGGGATCTGGCTTTTCTTAAGTGCTATCAGGGCTTTGGAGCTTAGAACAAAATTCAGAGAATGATTAACTTTATTTCCCCCTTGAAATGAGAACAGAGCTTCTTCGACTTATTTAGAGGTAAAATATGAAACATGATTATTGGGGCCCTGTAGAAAAACGAGATGGAGCTTTTCTAAAATGGAGTCCCTTCAGCTTCCATACTTCACTAGCTCCGTGAATGTGAAGGAAACTTAAACTTTCTTTGAGGGACTCAGTGAGTGGGAGAAAAACTTCTTATTCAAGTTGACTGTTGCCCCAGCTCACATACAGGACATGATAGGAAAGAAGAGGGCAGCGCTTGCTCTTCTCTCATGCAGCTGACTCTCCTGCAGTCCTAATTAGAGTAGACTCAGCTTCTCTATTCTGTTTTGTCTTTTGGGCATTTCTCTTCTGAAGAAAATTTTTTCTATTTCTTCTGATTCACAGTTATCTTTCCTTCATATATTCTCTTAATTCTATTTATTTTCTTTCATTCTTTTTTTTTTAAGATTTATTTATTTGAAAGAGAGTATGCATGCATATTGGGGGAGAAGTGGAGGGAGGGGCAGAGGGAGAAAATCTTAAGAAGACTCCCCACAGAGTCTGGAGCCTGACAGGGGACTCTATCTCTCGACCCTGAGATCATGACCTGAGCGGAAATCAAGAGTCTGATGCTTAACTGACCAAGCCACCCAGGCGCCAGTATTCTTTTTCTAAATAAAACCTTAATTTAAAAAATCCATTTCAAGTTACTTCAGAAACTTAGTCACAAAATGAACACTTGATTTCCTTGCATAAATACTTTAAGACTCCTACAGGGTCTATGTAATTGAATCATGGCATTGTGTGTACCAGCAGCTCACCTGGTCTCACTAATAATAAATAGCTCTGTGTGCACAGGACATAAAAAGAATCAAAGCAGGCTCTGGGCCTTACTAAGCCTTGGTCCTTTAAGGGCAGTTTCAGTAAAATATCAAAACTGTCATTGTGACTCAGAGATATCAAAAAAAGGACTTGTGACAAAAGTGAAAACATACTTTAGTCAGTTACTGAATATATACTGTAATAATCCCCTCTTATCTGGGGGATATGTTCCAAGATACCCTCCTCCTAAAATCACAGATAGTACCAAACCTGATATATACTATGTTTTCTCCTAGATCTACATACCTATGATAAAGTTTAATTTATAAATAGGTACAATAAAAGATTAACTGCAGTAACTGATAATGACACATAATAATTATAACAATATTGTGCTATGGTGAGTGCTGTGAAATGTGTAAACCTGGCGATTCACAGACCTGTACCCCTGGGGCTAAAAATACAGTATATGTTTATAAAAAATTAAAAAATTTAAAAAAATTATAACAATAACCTGTAATAAAAGTTTTGTGAATGTGGTCTCTCTCTCTCTTTTTCAAAATATATTATACTGTACTCAGCCTTCTTCCTGTGATGACTTGAGATGATAAAATGCCTACGTGATGAGATGAAGTGAGGTGAATGATGTAGGCACTGTGATAAATTGTTAGGCTGCTCTTGACCTCCTGATAATATGTCAGGAGGATTGTATGCTTCTGAACAAACACTGACCATGGATCAGGAGGGGCCGCTATACATGCAAAAGAAATATCAGTAACCATGACTCATATAAAAATACAGAAAATATAAAAATAATCAATAATATGCTATTGGGAAGATTTGGATATAAATCAGAGACAATAACAGGAATTAAAAATAACTATATCTGAATGAAACATATCTATTATATAGATATGAAAAAATTAGAGGATGAAATCTAGCTTGGAGTAATAAAATATAAACTGTATTTTAGCTACTAGAGAATTAGAAATAAGGCAATGTTTGAAAGGATTTACTGTTCCAAGATACTGTCTGGAGCTTGTGATGTATCTGACCTTGAAAGCAGTGACACAGATGGACTTATGGAGAAGAGATGACATTCTAAATGGAAGGTAATATTCTTTCTTTCATTAAAACATATTTATTTGTTTACTATGTTGGTTCCATGTGAGAGCCATGGATTAAAACACACACATATAAAAGGCATACAAGCATGTGTGTGCGTGCACGCACACACACACACAAACACACACTCTCTCATTCTTTTTTCTCTCTGTCTTTAAACTCTATTCTCCAATAGCAGCCAGAATACTCCTTGTAGAAAGCAAGTCAGGTGAAACACAAATTCAATGATGTCTCCACTGTACTTGAAACCTTCCTCCAAAACAAAACAAACAGTTTTGTGGACATTAATGAAGACACAATGAGGGGCTGGGACAGAGGCTCTGTCCTCACTCGGCAGACTTATATAAGAAATTAATAACAGAAAATTTTGGTGCAGAAACATGGACCAGGGACTAAGTGAATGCCTGTCTGGAGAGCTTATATTGCAAAGGTACAGGGGTAGGGAGGCACTAAAGTTCTTTAAGTGGTTTAATTGTGTTTTTTAAAAAAAGATTTATTCAATACCCATCCATTGGCCACCACTGTGTGTTTTTGATACCTATTTGTCCCTTGATGACTAAATCTGAAAACAATGAAAGTCAGCTTGGTCCCTTCTCTTGAGGTGCCATGGGCTATTTGGGTGATCTTGGCAGCTGTGTGCATGTTGCTCTAGTACAAAAAGAAATTAGAGCAATGTTGTATGATTAGGAGACAAGGACAAGAATTCAGGTGTCTAATGATAAAACCTCAGTCTAGAGGGGTGACTGAGAGATGAAAAAGACAAGTCAAGGGCTCCTGGGTGGCTCAATCAGTTAAGCATCTGACTCTTGATTTCGGCTCAGATCATGATCTCAGGGTTAGGGAAAGAGCCCCCCCCATTGAGCTCTGTGCTGGCCATGGAACCTCTTAAGATAATCAGGTATATTTGAATGCATGTACTTAAGGTTCCTTTTTTGAAGAATTAATCTTTTTTTTTTTTTTTAAATTATAGTATGAAAACAAGTCCATATTGAAATAGAAGGCTTTCTGGGGAAACTGTCTTTAAGGCATATGGACTATCCCTGTGTTACAGGTCATACGGAAAGGAGAAGTGAGTTGCTGCTGGATTTGCACAGCCTGCAAAGAGAATGAATACGTGCAAGATGAGTTCACCTGTAAAGCCTGTGACTTAGGGTGGTGGCCCAGTGCAGATCTAACAGGTAAGAAGTGCCCTACTTTAGATCTTGTGCCTGACTGTGGACCTTCTCAGTATGCCCATTGTTTAAAATATGAATGAACAACTCTGTCTTTTTTGATGTTTGTTTATACTGTGCACTTTTTAATGCTCATGTCAAAGAGCACACAGAAAACTTTTATAAGTTTTCAATCATCCATATTGAAAAGCAAGGTCATTTTTTAAAATCTAAATAAAAGTATATTAAATGGGTATTCTGGTATGCCAGTTGTTTTCTGTTTTTCTCTTTTAAAATTTTATTTGAAGATATTTCTAGTTACCTGCATTTATGTTTGCAAACATTTCTCAAACATGTGTGAGGCAGTACTTTTTTTGCTTTAAATGTATCTTGCTTTATTACTTTATTTTGCTTAAAACTTATCAGGGAAGAAACATGTAAAAATAATATAAAATTGTTATTAATATAAAAGAGATATTTATAGTGCATAAAGTTCGTTAGGCAGATAAGGAGATGAAAGAAATTCCAGAGAAAAACTAGAAGATGGGAAAATGAAAGCCTATAACACATTTGGGGAAAACCACAAAATAAATGTGTGGGTTTGGTTGGTAGACACAAGGACCTAGCAAAGGCCAGAAATGAGACTGGTGGTGGATGATAACAAGATTCTTCCTGACCTTTTCCTAAGAGTTTGGACTGTGGTTTTAAGCACAGGAGAACCATTGAAGAATTTAAATAGGCAAATAACACCATGGTATTTGTGTTTCAGAAAGATGCTTCTACTAGCTCAGACTAGCAGTCTGAGGAGTATAGTGAGATTGGATGAAAAACAGAAGCTAGAAACTATTGCATTGGTTCAAATGAGTAATTTCCAAGGGCGTGGATGAGGGCAGCAGCAGCAGGAATAGAGGAATATATGAATGCGAGAGATGGTTTATTAGTATAATCAATGGGTATCATATGGATAGATTATATGAGTTTGTAAGTTTCATAAGCGCAATGTTCAAATATGTGAATTTTGTTTTCCACACACATGAGAGATGTTTCACAAATACTTTTCACAAATTTCAAGAGTAATAGGGCCATGGAAACTGTCATCTGAGTACATAGAGCCTTTGTCGTGTGAGTAATCTCATTCCTCCTTTTAGAAAGGGGAAGGCCCAAAGAGGTGTACTTGTGTGCCCAAGGTCATGCAAATAGTTAGAAGCAGAGCCCAGTTCACTGCCTCCCTGGGTATTATTGAAAATCATTACAAAGGGTAACATTTCTTATTGTTTTTTACTTTTTCATCTGTTCCCAAATAAGAATAGCAATTAAGAAATTGTATGACTTATTCAGAACACATCAAAAATGACTGGGTAAGTAGAACCAGGTCACATAACAAAAATTTTACTTATTCAGTGAGAGTACCTTGTAAAATGGTAATCTTTGTTGGAAAAAGTTAATCTAAAATGAGGGTCAGAAAGCTTTTAGAAATTATTTAGTACAAAGACCTTTTTTAAAGAAAAGGAAGTTAGATTAGAATACATTTGAAGATAAAAGCTGTATCTCAATCATATTTTTATTCTGTCATGGAAAACTGGTTTTCAACTTTAATATGCCTAAAAATTACCCTTTGCAGAGATTTATTTGCAGAGATTCCTGTTCACCAGTTATGAGAAGGGACCCTGCAAATTCTGAGGCACCTTGTTCCTGTCTCATCCTATGAGAAACATTATTCTCTGGCTCATAGTCTAGTGCCTTGAACATAATAGCTATTTAATAAAAGTTCTATTGAGAGAAATAGAAAGAAGAAGGGCCTTACCTAAGTTCATCCAGGTCAATGGATTTGGTTAATAGAGAAGCCACTGTGAGAACCCAGGATTTTTATCCCTAGGTCTAACTTATATCCTTGTTGCATGCGATAGACTGGCTTGGAAAAGCTTTTTCAGCCACTTTTGGAGAACAAGACCTCTCTCCCACTCATGCTGTGTCTCTGTTCACATCTTTATCCTCTTTCATAGTGTGTGCTTCCTGCTGGGCCTTTTTATATCAAATAGAGGGTTGACTTACTAGTCAGTCCTCTCTGTTATTTGACTGAGACTACAGCTGCCTGGGAAGAGGCTCAAAGACAAAGAAAGCTAGCCTTTCTTTGTCTTTGATTTTAGAAATTTTCTTTGATTTTAGAAATTAGAAGTCCTGACTTTGAGGTATAAGAATTTTTCTTTTGTCTACATTTTTTTTGGGGCTTCCCCAAATTTTTCCTAAGTCTCCTTTTTTACTTTGGTTGGAGCTTATCTCACACCTGGTAAAGAACTTCTGTCCTATTTTAAGACATTAAATACAAAAAAAAGAGGTTTTTTAAAAGATCCAATATGTTATAATAATGAACTCAAAGTCATATATTTTATTCCCTAGAGATCTTCCATTGTAGGTATATTTTTTGCCCACTACCAAATGAGGATCACCATTGATTTAAGGCTCTTTCAGTTAATATAGCATAAAAAAAAAACCCAAACCTTCCTTCACTATACTTAGATATTTAATGTGATTATTTTCTAAAATATTTAGTCTATCATCCATCACATTCATAAAAGTTACCTTAGTGTCAAATGAGTTGAACCAAGCAACAACTCAGACAGCCTTTTTTTTTTTTTTTTAACCATTTCTGAGTTTTTATTCAGACAGCCCTTTTCTAATAGCAAAATAGGCAAGTGGCTACTTTTGGAGCATATATTTAATTATTGTGCCAATTTATGTTTAGGGTCTTTCAGAGTACAAGTCTCTGATTTAGTTTATACTTAGTTTTAACGACACCTATCATTTCTGGAATTCTCTCAGTCTTACACATGAATGGACAGTGTGGTCTCATTTGCCACTCATTTGGTGCCATGTCAGGCTCAGAGCAAGTGTGCACTACATGGCAATGTGGTGTTGGTGGTTGCCGTGGTAGCAGTAGTTGTGAAAAGAGAAAACCCACAAGCAGAGAATACCAAAAACCAGTAGAAATACTCAGAGGAGTAATGCATAGCCTTTAAGTAGGTGTTTTGTTTTCACAGGTGGATTTATCTTTTTTTTTTTTGGACTGAATTTTAGTTAAAATGAGAAATCATTCTTCTTTAGGAAATGGTGTTTTTTACTGAAGGTAAAGGTTGTTAATAGGCATAAAATTATTTTATGAGATAGTTACTTTCCACAATGCTCCAAAGGCTCTAATATTAGTGAATAAATACATGTTTATAAATGTGTTACTGTTTTCATTAGAATATATTGTTTGTTGGCTATAAAGAAAAAAATGATACATTACTTAGAGGAAGCACTTTCTGAAGCTGTTAATAAGTTTCTCACATTTTCTTCTTAGGAAAATGTACATTTTAATTCAGCATTTAAATTTCACACTTTATTTCTTATGATGCATAAACAGGGGTCTCTTCTGTCATGGTATAAAATTCGACAATAGTTTAACAATTCATGAACCAATTATATGTAATCTAATGCTACTTATTTCTTTTTAAAAATCAATAGGGTAAGAAGATTCCTCAGAAAACCAAACTACATTAAATTTTATCATTAAAACATTAAGTTATAGAAATTAATTTTTACTATTTTTCTCTATCCCAACAGTTGCTATGACCTCTTACACTATCTACTTACTTACTTAAATTTCATATTATACACTACCACCTACTTTGTACCAAGCATTTTTTGGAGAAACTGGAAACATATACATGAATGAAATAAAATTTATAACCTGGGAAGGAGCTTCCTATGAAACTAGACAATTTTAAGTCCTACAACAGGAGTGTGTACAAAATGTCATGTGAACAACTGAGAAAAAAACAATTATTTCTCCCTGCGAAGAAGAGAAGAGCCTTCATAGAGAAGGTGACATTTAAGTTGAGCACTGACCATGAAACAGAATTTCTCCTTGTAGGTAATTGATATTAATGGAATAACACTAAAGAAAGCATTTTGACGATGCTTTATTGATTATGAAGTATTATTGTAACTGCTATTAAAAGTCTGAAGACCTGTGGACTTTATTTCTTTGATTCATATTAAATATGTCTTAACCTAATTGGGAAGAAATCCAGTATTAAAAATAGCTTCTTCCAATGCATTTGGATCTTACAAGTGGACCAATATTTGTTTAGAAAATTAGGACTAACTTCCTATTCCTCAGATCAGAGTTATTACCACTTGTCTTGGATTTTGCTCAGTAATATGTAGTCTGATAGCTCTGGATTCTTGGGAAATGGACTTGTCTGATAGCTCTGGATTCTCTGGGGAAAACTGTAACCACAGATACTGCCAGGTCCCTAAGTTTTAGAGGCTTTAGATATAGTATATAAAACTCACATAAAGGCTTTTAGTTTTGGGTGCTAGGGGTCAGGTAAGGCCAGGACTGTCTTCACCACTGGTTGAAGATAACTCCCACTTCTTCCAGGCTTGGGATACCCAAACTCTTCTAGGGGTTGAACAACTCTTTAAACCTCAAAACAGAACAAAAAAGTACATTACATATTATATTACATATATGGACAATATGGATATTACAGCTAATTCTCTCAAGGAATCAAAGCTAATGCATCTAAAATTTAGAATGTCTTTAAAAAAAAGAAGGAAAGGAAATAAGAAAAAGAAGGAGGAAACAAAGCTTGTTTAAAATATAAATGATCGGGGTGCCTGGATGGTTCAGCGGGTTAAAGCCTCTGTCTTCGGCTCAGATCATGATCTCAGGGTCCTGGGATCCAGCCCTGCGTTGGGCTCTCTGCTCGGCAGGGAGCCTGCTTCCTCTTCTCTCTCTGCCTGCCTCTCTGCCTACTTGTGATCTCTGTCTGTCAAATAAATAAATAAAATCTTTTAAAATAAATAAATAAATAAATAAATAAATAAAATATAAATGATCAGTCCCTATCCTCGGCTGATTGTTTTGAGTGTTCCTGGATTATCATTGAAAACCCTGGTTTCCCTGTAGGGAAAGAATCTATTATCTTCACAAGAAATAAAGCAATCACAGTAGAGTTGTAAGTATATTGTTTTGAGGTGTTGTTGACATAATGCTACTGTTACAGCACAGGATACTTCTATCTCCTTCTAACTCAAGCATATTTTTCTTCATTTGCATATAGTACACTGTGAGAATAGGCTTGATTTATAGCTAGGCTTGGACAACTCTGAGTATCTGTGGAGATGCCTGAGTATCTACCTGTCTTTAACTCTTGGCTACATTAAGGGGACTGATATTCATAATATGCAGTTTAGAGTTTGAAATTCCACTGGTGACAACCAAAACCAGTTTGTTTACTGATGGATTTCAACTGGCGATTAGAGATAGGCTGACTTGGCCATATAACTTGAAGGTCATAAAAAGAGTTCACTGGGAACTTCCACCTTGAGCTCTCAATTCAAAGATGAAGTGTGCCGTTTGAGAGTAAGGATCTTAGAGCACTTGCACTGGGATACCCCTTTGGCCCTTGGTGATTACCTGCCCTTCCTCTTACTATATTAAATGTTTTGCCTTTAAGTAAAAAACATTACATGAGTATGTTCTATGAATCTTCTGAGTCCTTTTAAATAACTGAACTTGTGGAATCTTTACATATACAAAAAGTCTCATTATCAGAAGTTAGTGTGATATACCTAACAGTACCTTGATATAATTCAATTATTGAGTTAATGATTGCCTAGTAAAACAGATTTAAGCAAATACTTATTCCTAGTAAGGTGAACACTAAAGACAAACTCAAATTTATGTAGTTTTAAATCAGTAAAGAAGAATGAATAAGAAAGTATACAAAGGGAAGTATGATATATGTAAGAATCTTCTTCAGATGATCTTGCACAGAAGACCATTGTATAATAATCATCAGCTTGCTGTAAACTTCAGTTAACAGTCAGCTTCCACGAGGGCTTCAGCTTCTGGAGGATCTCTGCAGAACCTCACTTTAAAATCACTAAGGGGAGTAACCTGCAACAATATTAAGGTTTCTTTTAATTTGTCCAGAGGGTTGGGAATGAAGACAGGCTTGTGTAACTTAAATTCATGAATAAATGTTCCACTGAAAATGTTCCCGTATCACTAGATTGACCAATTGGAATGTGCTAAAATCACAAAATCGAATCCTATTTTAACCTTTGTAAGTATAGTGGCTTTTCAACAGAATGCTTCAATCCATCTGCAAAATAAACACACTGTTTAGACTAATACATATTCATAAACCATAGAGGGAGAAAGCTGTATACAGCCACTCTGGAGTAACTCAAAGGTTCTTTTGCAATTGTTTCAGTTAATGCCTCCACCTTTACAATTTGTCCTAATTGATTTAATTACAAATGAAACATGAACTGGCCACATCTGCTGTCCTGGAAATGTTTCCCCAATAGTGTTTAATTTTGTGGCCAGTTTGTCCCTACTGAAATGAATTCTTTCATTTGTTCCACCAGGATTTTATCCAATCCCTGGTAGATATTTTTTCTGGTACTGTCAGATAGCCATTATGGTTTTGTCAGATATTATCTTCATGAATCTTAGAACACAATCATGAAATATCTGGAATTTCTTTTAAGAACTTCTTTTCTGGTCACACTTTATGTATCTATAATTGAATACTTGAACTTCTTCATGGATTTGTTACTATCATAGATTATTTGTTTTATATGAGATGCTTTTATCAGGATTTTTAGTCAGAGCACTCTGCTTAGCATGATAATCTCTAAAATATTTCTATTGTATTTCTAAGTATTTTATAGTTCTGTAACTTTTACAGTACCTTTTTTTACTACGAGCCTACCACAATGAGCAATAGTTCTTTGATATGGGCTATGTTGTTGAATTAATACATCTAGATTATGGTGTATCATTTTCATATTTACACACAAAAAAAGATTTACTATAATCTAGGTACATGAGATAATCTATATGTTTATGTGCTCCGTTCCAATCCATCTTCTTATTTCTGTGAGGTCTTTTGTCCATAGGGATTCTGGGGCTAACAGTATTCCTTAGATAATTTTTAAAAATTATACATAGTATAGGTATTTTCAACAGTATAATTTGATCATCTGTAGGGAACCATAGTACATTTTGTCTAGAAGTTAATCCTACCTATTAAAATTGTGGGTCTTGTGTCACAGAGAATAATGTATCCTTCTAATAATAATCTCAAATTACCAGTTGTGGGTTGGGGCATAAGATTGTTAACTTTTGGTCAACAATGGTTTTTCACCATTTCTGCGGTTTTATTAAGATAATTTATCTGTTGTTCTATTAATAGTGAGATTACTGGTAGACATTAAGACACCTATATCAACAAAAAAGAGGTATTGCTTCTCTTGGGATTTTAGGGGAGGAACAAGGAGTTCTTGAGTACCAGAGTTTGCCGTGGAGTTAAGTCACTGGACAGATTTCAAGTAGTAGTCTGGAATTTTAGCTAATGTGGGACATTGGTTCTTTCAATGACACTTCTGTTTAGTATCTATAGGTTTCCTTTTGTACAGGTTCCCAGGTCATAGAGAATAGAGGCTCCTTTAGTTGTTTAACCTAAAGATCCACAATAATACTGATCTAGCATATTTACTTTTTAAGTCTATCTAGAAACGTCTAGTCACATATTGAATATTTTCTAAGTCAGTAATTTTACATTTTAACATTTTCTTCTCTTTGGTTCCCCTAATTCAAGTCTGAGCCCACTTACAAAAAGAGAAGGTATAGTTTTTCTTGTCAGGTGTTGAGTCTACCTCAGAATTGTTTGAAGATGTCATAAAGTCTATGTTTTATCTTTATTTAGTTTATAATTTTGCATCTTTGTTTAAAGAAAAGCTTTCAAAATTGCCTTATGTAATGCATTTTGTATTTTTTACACTTTATACCACTCGGTTATTTAAATCTTCTCTTTTCTAATCTGCTGCTTTTACTCCATGAAGCTAACAATTAATTAAATTAATTGGTGCATATCTGTAGTGTAGGACAATAATTATCTAATAAAAATCCTGAATTCTACAGAAAATATTTTGCTTGTATCTCTGAAGTTTAGTATCTCTGAATTAAAATTATTAATTATAGCTCTTAATTTGGTTCTAGACCAGGGTTTTAATTCAACTTCCATAGATCTGACTTGTGTTCTAAAAATATAAAATGCGGCATTCTTTTCTAATGAAAACTCTAAGGACAGACTAGTTCATATACAAAACCAGGTAAAGTTGCATAGAAAAAAAGAATGAAAAGAAGGCTAGCTTTCAGATTATAAAGGCCTTGACAAAGACTATATCAGAATTTGAATTTTATTTAGCAAGCCCAATATGCCAACTATAAAAAGCTTAGTATTGACTATTCAGTATTTTATCTCACTTATCTCTTAAATATTTTAAGTCATTGAATATGTTCTATCAAAATCCCCTTGTAATAGTTCCTGTATTCTAAATTATGTGTCTAGCTAATCATTTTTCTAAACTTTATCAAGGAAATGAGAAGATTTAGGATTAAAATGTGACTTTTTAGGGGAAGCAGGAGTTCTCCCAGGAAGATTGAGACTTTGAATAGATAAACCCCTGACAGAAGAGAAAGGGGCCACTATGATCAGTCAAGACTGTGTGCTTGTGAATGGAGCTCGTTTATTGCCTTGAGTCTGTTCCTACTTGGGTGATTATCAGAAGCAAAGGTTGACACTGACTGACTGGCTTATAGAAATCATGTTCGTTGAGGGGAGCTGTTGTTGACTGAACAGGAGTAAAAGGTTCTGATGGTTCCTGTTCCCATGGCTGTAGAACAATGAGTCTTTTTATTAAAGTCAGGGATATATTTTTATTCTCACAATTTGGGAAAGACTGGCCCAGACCAAACACAAATTTCTCTGAAGGGGTTGTCTCCAGGACTTGACAAATTTCTCCCTCTCCGTGAAATACAAAACAGTCTTTATTCTCCATCTGAGGGAAAAGATGAGCCAACTATTTAGGAACATCTCTCCTTCTAAGAGATGGGTGACAGGGGCACCCATCCTTCCTTGGTATGTCTAGTAGAAGCTGATAACACAAGCGCCCTCAGATGCCACAGATGAATCATACATAACTCAAGGGGGGAGACAAAGCAAGTAACATGTAATAAATGGGAAAAATGCAGATTCTTCTAAAGAATTCAAATAAAATTTATGTTTAAAACACTCTGTTGGCCAAAATAGTACTTGTCTATGAGTTAGACTTACCTCTGGACAATAGCTATGTGAAAATAAAAATTTTGTTAGTGTATTTCTTACTAACTTATTCTGTCACATCATCACTAATTTAACCTTCCCAGGAAACAGTTTAGTTTCCTTTTTCTCTTTTTTTGAAAGTGTAGAACGAAGTTCCACCCACAGAGTGGCACCCATTTATAAAGCTGGTGTTGGGAGAAAAGATTATTTTTGTAGGCTCAAGTGTGTCACATTAGTCTTGTGATGAGATCTGGTTTGGGAATACAATTGTCTTGACAAGATAATGGTGTACATTTATTAGCGTAATAATGAGGCATTTCAAAAAATAATTAAAATAACACAAAATGTAGAAGATGTATACCTAGCTATGCCTCTGGTAAGTAGTAAGCAGTGTTATTACTGATCAGCAGAAATCTTGGATTTCAAAACTATTTTTCTTGGGGCTCCGGGGTGACCCAGTTGGTTAAGCATCTGAATCTTGATCTCAGCTCAGGTCTTGATCTCAGGGTTGTGAGTTCGAGCCCCCCATTTGGCTCCATGCTGGGTATGAAGCCTACTTGAAAAGAAAAAGTTAAAAAAAAATTAAAACTATTTTTCTCATTACAGGCTGTGAACCTATTCCTGTGCGCTATCTCGAGTGGAGCAACATAGAATCCATTATAGCCATCGCCTTTTCCTGCCTGGGCATACTTGTCACCTTGTTTGTTACCCTCATCTTTGTGCTGTACCGGGACACACCAGTGGTCAAATCCTCCAGTCGGGAGCTCTGCTACATTATTCTAGCTGGCATCTTCCTCGGTTATGTGTGCCCTTTTACCCTCATTGCCAAGCCTACCACCACATCCTGCTACCTCCAGCGCCTTCTGGTTGGCCTCTCCTCTGCCATGTGCTATTCTGCTTTAGTGACCAAAACCAACCGAATTGCACGTATCCTAGCTGGCAGCAAGAAGAAAATCTGTACCCGGAAGCCCAGGTTCATGAGTGCCTGGGCCCAGGTGATCATTGCCTCAATTCTGATTAGTGTGCAGCTAACCCTGGTGGTAACCTTGATCATCATGGAGCCCCCCATGCCCATCCTGTCCTACCCAAGTATCAAGGAAGTCTACCTTATCTGCAATACCAGCAACCTGGGTGTGGTGGCCCCTCTGGGCTACAATGGACTCCTCATCATGAGCTGTACCTATTATGCCTTCAAGACCCGCAATGTGCCCGCCAACTTCAATGAGGCCAAATACATTGCCTTCACCATGTACACCACCTGCATCATCTGGCTGGCTTTTGTGCCCATTTACTTTGGGAGCAACTACAAGATCATTACCACCTGCTTTGCAGTGAGCCTCAGTGTAACAGTGGCCCTGGGGTGCATGTTCACTCCCAAGATGTACATCATTATTGCCAAGCCTGAGAGGAATGTCCGCAGTGCCTTCACCACCTCTGATGTAGTCCGCATGCATGTTGGCGATGGCAAGCTGCCCTGCCGCTCCAACACTTTCCTCAACATTTTCCGAAGAAAGAAGCCAGGGGCAGGGAATGCCAAGTGAGTTATCTGACCCAGCTTTACCTCCCCCCCTCTCCTTTCTCTTTACTTCTATTTGACTAACTCATGTTCTTCCATCTCCCCACCAGTTTTCACTTTCTTTCTTACTCTTTTTTCCGAATTTCACATTCTCTGGCAGTAGGAATACTAAAGGTCTTCTTTGTTCTCATTCCCTTGAAAAAGCAAGGAGCATAAAGGTTGTTGTTGTGGTTGTTGTAGAAGCGACAACCAGCTGAGCATATTCTTATTCTTACCTAGAATCTTCAGCTTCTTTTCTAATGAGTTTTTCCTTTCACATGGGTCCCCTCCTTTATGTGTTGATGTGTCAACAAGTGTTGATGCAATGAGCCTCAGTGCATCACTTCTCTGAGGTCAGGGTTTGAGATGAAAACTCTAGTTCTAATTTCTAGTTTACACTATGATTGAATAAAGTTTCCGAGTTATTTTTATCATTCTGGAGTCTCACCACTACTAATCATGGGATGGGAAGAAGGAAATTAAGCACCTGGGGAAATCCGACTATTTCATAATTTGAGTGCAACTAGCAGTGAGTCTGCCCTGGAAGAAGTTCCCTTGAGCAGCAGTCCTCCCATGCCCCTCTTACTTATTGAGCATCAGTGGGTATTGTAATAAAGACGTTCCATAATGCTACACAAGAGTTGTGCTGCCTCTACTGCAAGGTCACAAGCACAATGGTTTGTTTCTGAGCCATAAAGCACCAGAAGAAAGAAGAAACTAGATAAGGGTGAAGAGCTCCAAACTGACACAGATACTTGAAGTTCTAAAGATAGTTTAACCATCCAAAAAGTCTTCAATATTCCCCATTAACACTGTTAATTTTTTTCTGAAACAATCCTTTAAACGTGAAGACTTTTAGTACAAAAATAATAACATATATGATTATTGTGTATTTTTTTCACCCACCTGAACAAGCCAGGAAGGCAAGGGGCATAGGTGTTATTTTCCTTCATTTTATAAGTGAGGAAACTCTGTGAAGTTCTATGACTCGTGAATGTAATTCTATTTAGTTAGATATTCTTTGCCTAGGTCTTAATTGGCATGAAATTTCTCATCTTACCTTATGTCAAAAAATGTACATGCCTTAAACCTCTGTGTTTTGTATCTTTACTTGCCAAGAGGTACCATGGGAATCTTTTACAGAAATCATATAATTGGTTTGAGGATCAGATGAAGGAGTCTGTGGGAAAATATATATATTTTTTTTAAAGATTTTTTTTTAATTTGTTTACTTGACAGAGAGGGAGATCACAAGTAGACAGAGAGGCAGGCAGAGAGAGAGTGGGGAGCAGGCTCCCTGCTGAGTAGAGAGCTGAGTAGAGAGCTGAGATCATGACCTGAGCTGAAGGCAGAGACTTAACCCACTGAGCTACCCAGGCGCCCCGAAAATATATTTTTTAATCTATGAAATTATTATTATTTCAAATAATAAATAGTAATTTTTCAGTGTTAAGGATTAAGATCATAATGCATGTTTACTCATTGGTATATCCATTTCAAGTTCTAAATAAAACACTGATAATAAAAGTTGCATAGTCATTTTTTTCCCTTGCCAGGCTTTTCATGCTAGCCAGCGTGTCATCAGAAGCAGCCCCCTGGGTTATGATGAGGGATCCATTCTACCACCTACCATTATACAATCCATGTTTCTGATTTTTCTGCCTTTATTATGGTTCTTCAGAAACTTTTATGTGATTTTTGATCATTGTTATTTCCGAAAGCTGTTCTAACCATTTGATGAAAGAAGATACCTATGTGATCATGGTATCTTGTGTTGGTACCCAGGGATATGCATCTATGAAAGCTCTCCCAATGATTTTATGTGCACTTGTGCATAGAACTCCATGAGCACCTGTCCTAGAGCAGTGACTGATGAATAGTATACTGTGCTTGCTGCTGGGATAAACTGATGTGACTTTAACAATGCTTATTAGCAACTCTCTTGCAAACAGACATTGTTGTACATTCGGATCATTTTCTTGTACATGGAACTTCTTTCCTTATAAGCCTGAGAATATACCTTTCACTATTATGAAGTTAGAAATCAATTTTATTTGGGATCCTGCTTTTAAGAAAGAAATCAGTTTGTTCTAAATTGGATTGGTTGTCTAGGAGGTGCTGTTTAACCAATAAATTGCTTATCTTTAGCTATAATTTATCAACACTCTCAGAGTATTATGGTATACTTCTAATTAATAGCATGCAGGTTTCTTAGTATGATCTGTAGCCTCTGCAGGATGTAGCACACAGCTGAGCTGACCCACAGAGTATTTGAGGCCAGACCTCTATGGAACAACAGCCGCTTATTTATTTATTTTTTCTGATTTATTCTTCTGTGGCTTCTCTTTTAACTCTCTATGAGACTATAATTTTAAAATAATAATAATCTCAGTGCCTATGTTTTTATCTTTTTTATTGCTATCTTATGTGCTTCTGGTTTGTCTCCAAATTTACAAAAACCACAACAATCTAATATTTTTCTACAGCAACTAAAATCTAGCAGAGTTTTGCCAACTGTAGCAAAGGGGCTGAAAACTCTGGAGAGCATATCACCCGATGAGTTTATTACCATTCTGGATGTGTAATTCCTAGGTTTATGGTGCACTGAGGGTGTTCGGCAGTCTGCATATGTAGCTATAAACACAGAACAGCTGCTGTAATGAAGAGCTTCCAACTGATCTGTTTGAATATTATTGTGAAGAGTTGCAAGTCCGACTACATCCTCATAAGAGGCTGTTTCTGAGATGCTTGGGAAGGATGACGTCGTGGTTCTGTTTTTGAAAAGTTTTCTGCAGTTTTTTAATTTAATTCACAGCTAACCATGTGATATGACCAAAGGTCTGGACACTTCTTTTACATTTTCTGAAGTGTAATTTAGGAAGAGTTTAACCAATAAATTGGGTGTTTAGGTTACTTACAGTTAGATGCCTAATTAAGCATAATCCTACCCTAAAAGATTGATTGAATAGCATAATTGCCTTTGACAGCTCTAATTTCTTTAGCTGAAGTAACTCAATGTATTCTGATAGGAAAATATTTAAGCTTAACCTTATATAAAGATAGTGGTAAAATTCTTTTCTTGGCAATAGAAGAAATATAGAAATTTTCAGGCATTCATAATTAAATTATTTAGATCCAAATTACTTATCACTTCTCTTTAAGCAAAATGAGTTAACACTATGCAACCAAAAAATTAAAATAATATGTAAATGACATGCTTCTTTTAAAAAATAGGTATATTAATAACTAAATGTCAAACTAACACTCCTATTTTCTGGGTAAATAACCTCAGTGAGTGCCAATCTAACAGGACATGGAGCTGAAATGTGACAGTTCACCCCTATGGCCTTTTGCATGCAGGGCTGAAAACAATTACAATAACAAAAAGGCATTAGGTCGTGCAAGAAAGTAATTTTAAAAGCCTGTGCTCGCTCGCGCGCTCTCTCTCTCTCTCTGACAAATAAATAAAATCTTTAAAAAAAAAAAAAAAACTTAAAAAAAAAACAAAAACCTAGGTCCCTAGGGGCACCTGGGTGGCTCAGTAGGTTAAGCCACCAACTCTGAGTTTTGGCTCGGATCATTCATCCCAGGATCCTGAGATCGAGCCCTGTTCCTGTGCTCTATGCTCAACCTGGCATCTGCCTGAGATTCTTTCCTCCTACTTCTCCCTCCTCCTTTACTCCCCCCACCCCCACCACTGCTTGCACTCTCTCTCTTTCAAATAAATAAAGCCTTTTAAAAAAGCATAGGTTCCTAAATAAATAGAATATTATTATGTTCTTGCAATTGTTTCTTCTGCATTTGAATATATGTTTCTACTGAGTGCAAAAGCCAAGTGACATACTAAATAGAATGATGCTCTGAGGAAATTTTTCTCTTGGTCTGCTAGAAACATTTTTGTCCACAAGTAGAGGTCACTAAGCCTGCAGCATTCATGATTATGCCCTGGGTATGCCTTTTAATTTGTCTTTCTTCCTTTGATTATGAAAGGAAATATGGTAAGGTGCCAACAGACATCACAATCAAATAGAAATAACATGTTTTCTTTCATAGAAAGAACTCAGTCACTATTCTAATAACCTTGTAAATGAGAAGATTTGTCATTTTGAAGTTATTTTTCCTGTAATCATACAATAAATGGCTTTAAAACTATTGTAAAGGGACGCCTGGGTGGCTCAGTTGGTTAAGCGGCTGCCTTCAGCTCAGGTCATGATCCCAGCGTCCTGGGATCGAGTCCCACATTGGGCTCCTTGCTCCGCAGGGAGCCTGCTTCTCCCTCTGCCTCTGCCTGCCACTCTGCCTGTGCTCGCTCTCTCTCTCCCTCTCTCTCTGACAAATAAATAAATTTAAAATAAATAAATAAATAAAAGTATTGTAAAAAAGTGACAGTATTGTAAATATTCCCTTGCTTTTAGAGTAAATATCAGAAGATTTTATCTAAGTATTTGTTATAGAATTTTACTACTTGATAGTAATATTTACAGAGGATGAATTATTTGTTCATTCATTTATTCAATCAGTTATTGTTCCAACAGTAAGCTTAAAAGCACATACATACTTGATGTGGTGCTAGGTAATATTCAGGATAAAAAAAGATATAAGAAGCAGGCACGGACTGTATCAGTCTTGTGATATGGTAAGGGAAACACAAAATATAACTAACTATGCTGGGTTAGGTGCCATAATACCACAGTATAACATTGTGGGTGCCAGGAAAGAAAGAGATTAGGTCCAGCTAATGGAGCAGTACCTGCTGAAGGATAGGACAAAACTTCTTGATGAAAGTGGCATTTGAACTTGGCCTGAAAGGTTGTTTTCAACAGGAGAAAACATTTGCATGTCATGTAAATGAAGCTTTAGAAATGTGAATGCATTTTCTGGCCATACTGTGGAATCTGATGTCAATGAAGTACATGGAGAAGTATAGTGGTGGGCAAATTTGTCCTACAAAAAGAGGACAGATTATTGATAATAATTGACAATAATCAATGTTCTAAGAAGGAGCTTAGGTATTTTTTATATAAACTGCAAGGTACACTAAGGATTTTTGTGATTTTTATGATCATGTGTAAGCTTTATGGGAAAAGACTGACTACTGAAAGATTAATCAATAGAGTGTTACAATAACCCAAATGACAGGTTAAGAGTTTTAAAATAGAGCAGTGAAGTAAAAGCCCAACCCCAGGTATGAATATGAAAAACTCTTCTGAGCTTGACATATTAGAGTTGGATTATTGGTTTGCAGAGAGGAATGAAAAAACTAAAACCTAGAATACAACTCTCATGATTTGACCCTGTGTGACTAGAGAAATGCAGCTAGAATGAATGTGGAATACAGATGTAGAACTGGGGAGATGTTGATGAGTTGGGTTTCAGACTTATCAATTGAAGATGCGGTAAAGGCATTCCAAATAGAGGCAGCCATAAGTTATTTAGAGATTTAAGTCAGGAGCTCAAAAGAAAGGTCTGAGCCAGAGCTCTAGATTTGAGGCTTAATTGTTAGAATGTTTAAAGTGGCCAAAAGTGTGGTTTTGACATAAGAAAAGAAGAAAGTAGGAGGAAGAACATTAGGGAACACTTGCACTTGAGAAATAAGATATAAATAAGGAAAACCTAAAGGCAATAAACACAAGGGAATCAAAAAGAATGGGGGAAACAAGAGGACTGCAGAGTATCCTGGAAACCAAGGAGGAGACTGTGTCTTAGTCAGCTTGGGTTGCCATAGTAAAATCCCACAGACTGGATGCTTAAACAACAGACATTTATTTTCTCACAGTTCTGGAGGCCAGAATTCCAAGATCAGAATGCCAGCATGGTTGGTTTCTGGTGAGATCTCTCCTCTTGGGTTGCAGATGGCTGCCTTCTAGCTATGTGCTCGTGTAACTTCTTATCTGTGCATGCATGGGGAGAGAGAGAGGGAGAAGGAAAGAGGAGGGAGAGAGAACTATGTGGTCTCACTTTTTGTAAGAACACCAATCCCAGATGAAGGCCCCACTCTGAGGACCTCCTGTAAACCCAATTACCTCCCAAAGTCTCCACTTCCTAATAACATTACACCGGGGGTTAGAACTCAATTTAGAAATTTGGGGGAACACAGCCATTCAGTGTATAACAGACTGTTCCAAGAAGATCGAGCTTGGGATCCTTGGGTTCCCCAAGGATGGAGACTCTATGGTTATCCTTGAGTGGCTTCAGTGTTGTGATGTGGGTAGAATTTCTATTAGAATAAGTTGAGTTTGGCATTAAGGGAACTTAAAATTCTAGATCGTATTTAAGGAGGGAAGAGTGATATAAGAGAGGAGAGACTTAAGCTTGTTTGTTTCTAAGAAAGGAGGCATGTGTTTATACTAAGCCATCTGACTCAAACCCGTGCCATTACAATACAGTCAGTCACCGTCTATTGACAACTGTGACCAATGAAGCATCAACTCTGAAGAACATGTTGGTTATGTTCGATACTGGTTCTCACTTAACTACACATATGTTGCTTGACATTAAAAAAAATAATTAAAAAATCAGGCTGGAAATTTATAGGAATTTTAATTAAAATCCAAAAAAAAAAAAAAGTAAGAAAATACAGTCCTTGTTACTGATTTTATCAGACCTCTGGACTTAGAGTGTAGGATTTGAGAAGGGACATATGAAGGAAAATCTGCAAAGTAACACGTGCTTTCCTGGAATGAGTGGGGGAGCTAGAGGATTCGTAGCTGATAAGTAGCAGTTGTTTGTAGAAGAGAGAAGGATGTTGTAGATCCAGAGACAGACTCAGCTGGGGCTAACACAGGTACCTTTATTCAGCTGTGATTGAAAAGAGCTGGAAATCCTTGGATCTCTCCCTGACAGCTAGTCATAGTGCTAGAACTTGCCAGCCTGAGGACATTTTATTTAGGGTAAAGATTTAATGCCCCCCACCAAAAAAACAAGCCAAAATGCTTTCACTTCCTGAAAGATATAACATTTTGCCACCTGAAGCATATTAGCCATAACTTAGAATGAAAATAGATAAGTTGGTATGTCTGTCACATGTGGAGAAGTTGCTGCTGTGAGGGACCAGCTACAGAGGCCACAGGCTTAGGTGTGGGGAAAGGGTGCACAACAGGACAAAGGAAGGATGGACACAACTTGCCCCCCATCAGGTGCCGCAAATTTGCAGTCATCGTTGTTTTCTTGTTTTTTTTTTTTTTTAAATCTTGTTAATAATATGCTCATTTTGCGAATAACACAGAAGTAACTCCTTTTGATACTTGTATTTTGTGTTTTCAAGTTCTACACTGAGACTATAAGGTACAGATTATGTTGCAGCTTCAAAGAGAACATAGTTTCTTTTGAATATAGGTCATCTTTTACATTTCTTTCAAATTCAAATAAACTTGCATGACTGATCCACATTCAAGCTCCCAAACATAATATTTTATCCTCATATGTTAACAGTACATAGTTTTCAAACTGAATTAAGAATATTCTTTTTTTTTTTTAAAGAAAAAAGATTTATTTATTTTAGACATAGAGAGAGAAAGAGAGAAGTGAGGGGCAGAGGGAGAAGGAGAGAAACTTGAGCAGACTGTGCTGAATGGATAGACCAACCCAGGGCTTGATCTAATGATCCTGAGATAATGACCCTGAGATCATGACCCTGAGACCACGACCTGAGCCAAAACAAAGAGTTGGACACTTAACTGACTGTGCCACTGAAGGGCCCCTGAATTCAGAATATTCTATATGAAAATCCATAATGGCCCAAGAGAGGTCCGTATAACACAATTGTGCAAAGAACCTAAGGCTTGAAAAGCTCAAGCCATTTTTATAAGAGAAAGAGTTGGGACTAAAATCATTGTGGAGGTTTGTTTAGATAAAACCATCACTCTAATAGCTGTTTATGTCTGCAACCTCAATAATGCATATATTCATTCATGTATTCAATAAAATGAATAAGACATGTAGACTGCCCTCAAGAAGTTCATAGTTTATTGATATAACACACCATTACAATAAAAATGAGTGAGTGGGAATGACAGGAAATGATATAGTGTGGTGATTCAGGTGAATGGGTAAATATAGAGCCAGAAGTTTATTAGGTATATACCCCACTCTATGTAACAGTCACCTGTTAAAGAAACTATTGGAAGACCCACTGGAGACCTGCAGGCTGAACCTGACCATGGATATTCTCAGATCATGGGAACAGAGCCTATAGATTCACTAATTATAACTCTTAAGCTGCAAGTTATAGAAACCAACTTAAGTTAGCCTAAGCAAATTTATTTTCCATTTGTATAAAATAAAAGGGAAAATGTACCTAAAGAGCATTGTGCAGTGCCTAGCACATAGTAAAATCTCAATAGCTGTTACTAGTGACACTGAAATTTTGAAAGTAGGGGATGTTGTATGGGAATTTATATGCTAGCATAAAACCCTGCATTACACCATCCTATAAAGAGAGTTTTGAAAACTGGCAGTGTGCATCACCATTATCATTAGTTCATGGTATCTATGCTATGTAGAATGAAAGGGCGTGTATGTGCTGAAAGTGGGGAAATGCAGGTGTGACTTAACGTGAGATGTGTGTGGGGAAGGACACCCTGTTTGACATGGCTTGGCAACCTGTCTGTACTTGGCCATAGCTAAAGAAAGATGAGGTCATTTGCATTCCATCTGTTAGTGTTCAGTGTAAAGTGTTACCTACTCTAAAGGGAAGCAGACCATGTGAGCAACGTGTTTGTAAAGCTAGTTCAAGAGCAAAAATATTAACAGCTTGCAGAATGAAGAACATAAGAAGAAGAAAGTACCAGTGGATTTGTAAGCTTCAGCTCATGAGAAGAAACCCTTTGGCTCCTTAATTAGAACTCTTTGGCTACAAATTATAGGAGCCAACTTAAGCTAGTCTGAGTGAAAAGGGTTGGACTATTTACAGAAAGAATATAAGGACTACTTTCAGGTATCCCATGGTAACAAGATTTGGGATGCTTCTGGGACACATGGGGTTTGGGCTCCTGAGGAGAAAGCTCTCAGGGTCACCTCCTGTCTCCTCCCTGCCTTCCTCCTTCATCTTCTTCTCATAGATCTGCCTTCTTTATGTCATGGGCCCTCATGGTCCATCCAAGGACCACCATCCCTATGCTCCTGAGCTTACACGCAGTTATAGATCCAGCTACCCAAAGAGACCGCTTTCATTCTCTCTACCCATGTGGCTCTACATAACACAGAAACTGATTGGCTAAGCCTGTCTCATGTATCTACCTCAGTTTAAGTAGGTGAAGGACAATCATCTATCTGTATAAATCATAAATGATTATTCCAAATTCTAGTAGCTATGCCAATGGAGGGAAAAGAAAATGTCATAGCTCTGACACAGCATTTATTATAAAGGTATGCACTCCAGAATCAAACAAATTAAACCAAAAAAACCTGTCTTTACTACTTTTATAAAGAATCCTGACTATAAGATGCTTCTCAGTTGCCTAAAGATGAACAAAGAGGAGGGGGAAAGGTGTTTTATTTTGTTAAAGGAAAATAAGTCATTGGGACATTGTCTTCTGAATGAATTAAAATACGTATAAGGGGGCACCTGGGTGGCTCAGTGGGTTAAGCCTCTGCCTTTAGCTCAGGTCATGATCTCAGGGTCCTGGGATCGAGCCCTGCATCGGGCTCTCTGCTCAGCAGGGAGCCTGCTTCTCTCCCTCTCTCTGCCTGCCTCTCTGCCTACTTGTGATCTCTCTCTCTCTGTGTCAAATAAATAAACAAAATCTTAAAAAAAATACATATAAATTACAGGCCAACAATAAAATATTGCTTATTATTAACATTGGTTATAGAATAGAAGAAGAAAATTAAATGACTATAATTTGATTTTGTTTCAAAAAGGTAAACGAGACTTCCTATAATTTAAGGCACCTTAACGATACCTTCTATGCAAATTTTCTTCAAGATAAATGAGGAGTCCAGGGACGCCTGGGTGGCTCAGTTGGTTAAGCGGCTGCCTTCGGCTCAGGTCATGATCCTAGTGGCTTGGGATCGAGTCCCGCATCGGGGGTCCTTGCTCGGCAGGGAGCCTGCTTCTCCCTCTGCCTTCCACTCTGTCTGCCTGTGCTCGCTCTCTCTCTCTCCCTCTCTCTCTGACAAATAAATAAATAAAATCTTTAAAAAAAAAAAAAAGATAAATGAGGAGTCCACTGCTAATAAAATTAAGACAAGTCCCTAGTGATTCTGCTAAACATGTTGAAAATCAACCCCGTAAAAGAAATCAATAAGAAATATTTTCCTGGGATGCCTGGGTGGCTCAGTTGGTTAAGCATCTGCCTTTGGCTCAGGTCATGATCCCAGGGTCCTGGGATAAAGTCCCTCATCAGCCTCCTTGCTTGACAGGGAGCCTTCTTCCCCCTCTCCCTCTGCTGCTTGCCCTGATTGTGCTCTCTCTGACAAATAAATAAATAAAATCTTAAAAAAAAAAGAAATATTTTCCTTTCCCTGATTTTCCAGCTATACAAATATGTAGTTAGTTTGCTCCTAGTAAATTCTCTCAAACATTGTGGGAATTAATATCATTTTCCATTTTGCACTGCTTATGTTACCTGGCTTAGATGGCTATGGGATGGGGAGCGGGAAGATTAACAAAGAAAAAAAAATTAAGACATACATAATCAAAGTATAATAGAAGGATTTATGACTAGAGGGTAGGGGTAGCAGTGAAGAAACGGAAGGATGGATCTATGTCACTAGCCAGCTCTGTGACTTTAGCCATTGATTCTGTCAGTGTCTTATTGCAAGTTTTAGTATTTCAAGCTATTTTAGTTAAGTTTTCATAATTCAGTCCTTTTCTTAAAAGAAATATGGAGGGCTTACTACTTTACAAACTGTGGACAATTTACCGGTGAAGAAATATTGAACGGTCTATAACCCCACAGAATTTTGAATCGAGCAGAGAACACCAGCAAGAGCCCTGACAACAACAATGTGGCAGTGTAGTCCTAGGACAGAAAGGATGGCTAGCATGTTCAGGAGACATAATAGAAGGGGCCTCTAGTGTGGACCATGGATGGAGTCAGGCAGGGATCTAAGATAGCTAAGAATAATGGCTGCCATTAGCTAGACCAAGCAGTGGGTTAAGGTTGGGAAAGGTAGGGAAAATGTTTAAGGCAGAGAAAGATGTAGAGGCAAGAGATACTGTGGCATAGTTGGGGGCGGGGGGCAGGATGGGGGTGTTTCCAATAGGGCTGACAGTAATTATTCTTACAAAAAATATTTAGCTCTGATTGTTTAAAGTCAAAAGTTACTCCAGAGCTGATCCTAGTATAAAACCACTTTTGTTCTGATAGTTAGTATGGTTTCAAGACTTGATATATACCTTTTAAGTTTGGGAAGAGAACCACTGACGACTCATTCACTCAACAAATGATTGTCAAGGGCCTAGTGTGTGCCCAGCACTGGAACAGTGCAGGGAATACAGTGGTGAGCAAAACAGATCCAGCCCCTGCCTTTCTGGAGGTGAAAATCTAGCCAGGAAACCAGACATGGAACAGGTAAATACAAGTGTAGTTAGTGTTGGTAAGACTAAATACAAGGTGTTATGGAGTGTCATTAGAGGGCTCTAATCAGTCCCAGTGCAGGGAGCCTAGCCATGTTCCAGGGAGCAGCATTATTTAAATAAGACTTCTGAAGCAGAGAAGGGGTTAGCTAGGGATGGCGGGGGACTAATGGAGTAGAGCAGTCAAGGAATCAGAATGTAAAGGCGCTGAGCAGAAAAAATACTCAAGGCTAAAGGAAATGAAGCAATTCCAGAATGCCTGCAGACAAGAAAGAAGGAAAAGTATGATGAGAAGAAACTGGACCAGTCAGCTATGACCAGATAGGGTCTAGTTTGAGGGCTTTGGAGCTTGGATCTTACCATCTGAACCATGAAAATCCACTAAGGTCATCCTGCCATCCGTGAGCTACGAGTTTTATAACTGGCACTCCAGCCTCAGCACAGAGGAGTGCTGGGGAGCAAGATTTAAGACCCCGGACTTGGGGAGTAGGCTCCAGGTGGGAGACTACAGTGGCCTGACCTAGGGCTTGGACAGGTGGTGGTGAAAAGAGAGATCCCAGATAAATAATTAATAAATAAGGTAAAAAGTGAGGTTGCTCACAAAATTCCATTTTAAGACCTATAAAATAAACAGAGATATGCATTCACCTCAGGGTGGTTTGGCTCCAAAGCCTATAAAATTTGAACTGTTATCAGACTAAATGTGTTAGCACATCTATACTGTGATTGATCTATAAGAGTGGGGGTTGATCAGACATTAAAGCAAAGAAGAGCAGTCACCAAAACAAACATTAGAAGTGGTCATAGACCTCTGTGATGTGGAGATGGGTGAAGGGGCTGAAGACCCATGGGGTCTTTGAAAATTTAAGTCCCAATGACAAGAGGATCCCTAGAATTAATAGAGTGAAATAAGCTGTCTTAGCTCAATGCCATCAAATGTTTAATTATTAAAGTGTGTAAGGCTGTTCTCAGCCTTTCTGATCCAGAAATTCATAACTCATATGTTATTTACTACACATATGTATTTCCTTTATTCTACAGGAAGAATCCTAGTTTCCAAGGAAACAGGAGATGGTAGGATTAAAATGTCTCAGAGGTAGATAATTATGTTATTCCACAGTAGCCCTACAAGTGTCTTAGGATAACTACTAATACTACCACAACCAATTAATTACTCAAAAAATGTTAAATATGGTAGTTCACATCTGATCTTCCCATCTCTCCCTTTTAAACTAGTTTTACTGTATCTACATTATCTGAGTATATAGCCATTACAAACTATATGTTCTCCCTTTTAACCCTCATTTAATTTTAGTTCTACAATTAAGGATGGGGTTTTTTGTTTGTTTTTAAAAATTTTATTTCTTCATTTGACAGAAAGAGATCACAAGTGGGCAGAGAGAGAGGGGGAAGCAGTCTCTGGCTGAGCAGAGAGAGCCCGATGGATCCTAGGGTCCTGAGATCATGACCTGAGCTGAAGGCAGAGGCTTAACCCACTGAGCCACCCAGGCGTCCCAAGGATGGGTTTAATACTTAACTTCCAGTCTTCATGATGATGTCTTCCTAGTTATTTTGGTAGTCTGAAGCCCATAAGCTTAGTCCAGAGTAGATTTTTCAGGGATTAAATCAAAGGAACAATAGTCACTCAGTTTTTGCTTATTGAAAACAGTTCATCTACAGCCTTTTTGTCAAATATCAGTTTTGCCAACTATAAAACTCAGGGAGCACATTTTGTTTTCCTAAAGTATCTTCAATTTGCCTTTCTAGTTACAGCTAACATAGAGCTTTGCTGCCCAAAATTCTGATGATTATCTATTTTCCCTTATAAAACACCTGCTAGTTTTTTCCTAGACATCCAAAATAAAATATTTCCATTTCCTATGAAGTCTGCTTGTTTTACTAGAACATGTCTTCATATTGGTTTTCCTCTGTCAGTACTTTCAATGTGTAGTTACAAGTCTTTTTTTCAATTTCAGGAAAATTTTCTTGAGCTATATATAATCTTCAGTATTCATTTCCTTGCTTTTTTTTTCTTCAAACATTTCTAATATCTGTATATTGAAATTTTTTTTGGCCAACTTCAATATATACATTTTCTTTCTAATCCTTTTTATCTTTTCATTTCATATTCTTTTTTATTGAAGCATAGTTACATAATTATATCACTATGCACAGATTTTTTTAAAAGATTTTATTTGTTTATTTGTTTGAGAGAGAGAGAGAGTGGGCGAGCACAGGCAGACAGAGTGGCAGGCAGAGGCAGAGGGAGAAGCAGGCTCCCTGCCGAGCAAGGAGCCCGATGTGGGACTCAATTTGAGGACGCTGGGATCATGACCTGAGCCAAAGGCAGCCGCTTAATCAACTGAGCCATCCAGGCATCCCAACTATGCGTAGATTTTAATGGCAGTTTGATTAACTTAGAAAATGTCATGATATACCCCATTAACGCACCTGCAGTCAAGATAAAGAGCATCGTCTTCACCATAGAAATTTCCCTCATTCTTTTCTAATCTCTTCCACTTTCCATTCAGAGGCAACCACTACTGTGATTTCAATCCCCATAGATTAATTTGCCTGTTCTTGAATTTCAAAAAATTGAAATCATATAGTAGGTTTCTCTTATATCGCCATTCTTTCACACAACATGAGATTGGCCCACATTCTTGCACGGATCAACAGTTTATTCCTTTTAATTGCTGATTAATGTTATGTTGTATAAATACACTAAAATTTGTTTCATCTAATGTGCTAATGGGCATTCAGTTTGTTTCCAACTCTCACTATCATACATAGAGCTACAATCAACATACATATACTAGTTTTTATGAACATATATTTTCATTCTTTATAGGTATATGCCTAGAAGTGGAATTGCTGGATGATAAGGCAGGTGCATATTTAATTTACAAGAAACTGCCAAAGAGATTTTGCCATTTCACACTCCTACTAAGAATGCATGAGATCCATTTGGTGTTGATGATTTTTCACATTTTCTAATGAGTACGTCATAGAATTTAATTATAGTTTCAAATTGCATCTTCCTGATGACTAATGACCTCAAAATTCTTTTCATGTACTTTTTGGTCATTTATATGTCCTCTTTTATGAAATATCTATCCAAATTCTTGCCTATTTTTTACTGGGTCATTTGTATTTTAGTATTTATTTTTATGGCTTCTTTTTATAATCTGGATATGAGTTTTTGCCAGATATATGTATTATAGTATTTTCTTAATCTGTAACTTGACTTTTCATTTTCTTAGTGGTATCTTTTGATGAGCAGAAGTTTTAATTTTAATTTTGATGAAGTTCAATTTATCATTTCTTTTATGGTTAGTGCTTTTTGTGTTCAGTTTAAAAAATTTTTGCCTACTCTAGGTCCCCCAAATTTTCTTCTAGGATCTTTATAATTTATAATTAGGACCTTTATAATTTTGACTTTTACATTTAGTATTGTAATACTTTTAAAATACATGGTATAAGGAATGGGTCGAGGTTCTTTTAACTTTTTTAAAATAGAAATTGTTTTCCCAGCTTAATTTTTGAAAAGACTTTCCTTCCCTCATTGAATGACATTGGTGTTTTAGTCCCAGTTACGGACTCTCTATTCTGTTCTATTGATATATTTGCCTATCTTTACAAAAATACCACACTGTTTTCTATTCCTAAATCTTATATTGTCTTAAAATTAAGTAATATAACTACTCTAGCATTATTACTGTTTTGGCCATTCTGGGTCTAGGCATCATTGCCATTACTCAAAATTTCATCATTATGCATGACATTACATCCGGGGTTTTTCATAATTTAGCTTTACCAGGTTGGGGATATTCCTTTATACCCTTGGTTTGCTGAGAAATCTATCATAAACTGGCATTGAATTTTGTCAAAATCTTTTTTTCCGCATCACTTGAAATATCCGATTTTTTTTTTTTATTTTACTCTGTTAAAATGGGGAATAAACTGAATTATTATTGAATACTAATCCATTCCTGGATTTCCTAATATAAATTCTCCTTGGTTCTCTTCTATATTGGTTAGCCGAAATAGAGCCTACCTTGTCTGACACTGGTGTAGCTAATAACTTTTAGTTTTGGTTAATGTTTGCATGTTATACATTTTCCATCCTTTGTTTTTCAGCTTTTTTGTTCCTTATGTTTAAAGAATATCTCTCATAAGCTGCACATGGTTAGATTTAGATTTTGTTTCTTAATCATTTTGATAATACTTATATTTGAATTAGAATATTTAGTTAACTTCAGTTGGCCTAATTGCTGGCATAATCATATTTATATCTACTTAATTAATTTCTGCTTGTCTCGGTGGAATGATTACTTCCATTTATGTTTATTCTCCTTTTGTTTTTCTCTTCCTTCTTGCCTTCTTTGGATTAATATAGCATTTTAATACTCAATTTTCCCATTTACTAATTTGTTAGCTTAACATTTTTTAATTATTCTTTTTATGGTTACCCTAGAAATTATAATAAGGATTTCCTGACTTTTGTAATCTTAAATAAATTAGTAGTTTAACACTTCCCAAACAAATCCAGGATCTTAAAATACTTTAATTGCACTTGCTTTGTGTCAACTTTTGTGCTTTTCTGTTGTGAATTTTAATTCTGCACACATTTTACATCTCATATTACATGACTATTATTGTTTTGCACAAACAATACATGCTGGCATATTCCTGATATGTAAACCCTTCAGTGATTTACTGAGATGATTTGAGTGTGTATTGTAGTTTTGTAAAGTTTATTCTGCTTCACCAGGCACATCCTTTTACTAGGGTACAGCTCTCCAGGGGTCCTCTGGGTCCCCACTGTTTCCATAGGCTCCACATTATTTAAATGCCTTTAACTTCAATTGTAATTCCTCAGTGCTGTGAGACTTCCAGAAACTTCATTCTGATTTCCCGCAGTTTTCTACTTAGCTTTGTATCCTGTGCTTTGTACAGCCTGAAATTTCTACATTTTTCATGAGGGAACCTACTGTTAGTCTGTGTGTGCGTGCGTGTGTGTGTGTGTGTGTGTGTGAGACCTCCCTCCAGAATCTTGGCTCCTCAAGTCCTTGTTGCCTTGGAAGACTTGAAATCAGTTTTTATGTCTACAGGCCTATGCATTTATAAAGTTTTTCTTGCTGCTTTACCTCTTAGTTAAGATCCTCTGCCTGCATGCTCAGTCTGTTTTTCCTGAGCCAAGAATCATCAAGTGTTCCCAGAGCAAAATAGCTTGAAGATTATACACTTACCTTTCTGAAGTTCTCTTCTTTTTGACTTGGATTTCTGACTTGAATTCTTTCTGACTTGGTAGGCTGGATTCTGGTTGCCATGACAGTTTTCAATGTCTGTAAATGAGTTTTAAAAATATTGAATCTCCTTTTTCTAATTGTTCTCAGTGAGAGAGTTGTTTTACCCCAGGGTATTACATATTAGTTGGAAGCAGATGTCCTCTTATACCAATTTTAGTATCTCCCCCTCTCATTTTTCAGTATGCTACGATATCATTATAATTTCTTTTAGGGCTGTGGGGACTATATATACATCTAATCTATGAAGGATATCATATGATAATTGCTATTTGATTCTTTTTCAGGTTTGATGGGTGGTGAAATGAAGATATTAATGCCTCTGCTTAAAGAGAAATGGTAGCACAAAATAAACTTTAATAGAAACTTATCTAATACTGTGAATGCCATAGACAAGAATATCAGAAGCCTCACACAATTCTAGATTTTAGTGACCTAAGTTCTTTTTGTTATCATTACTTCAATTTTAAGCTTCTTACCAAAGTAATTCTTTTTTTTTTCTTTTTTTTTCAATTTTTTATATTTTGTCAAGGGGTAGGCAAATAATTGGCAATCCTGGTCTTTTTAGCATATCAAATATATAACAAGGATTTATCATTTCTAAAAAAGATTTATTTATTTATTTTAGAGAGTGGGAAAAGGCAAAGGGAGAGAATCTTAAGCAGACTCTGTGCTAAGCACTGAGACCAATTCAGGGCTTAATTTCACAACCCTGAGATCACTCACAACCCTGAGCTGTAATCAAGAGTCAGATGCTTAACTGACTGTACCAGGCAGGTGCCCTAAGGAATCATCATTTTTAATTGATCAAAATTAAACTGAACTTGAAATTATGATTAATGAATCACAAGTTATTTATTATTTGAGAGAGAGAGCATGAGCAGGAAGTGCAGTGGGAGAGGGAGAGAGAGAAAGAGAGAATTTCAAGCACACTTCTCAATGAGTGTGAAGCCCTTCTTGGGGCTCAATCTCATGACCCTGAGATCATGACCTGAGCTGAAATCAAGAGTCAGATGCTCAACTGACTGAGCCACCCAGGCACTCCCATGAATCACAAGTTATGATGAGTTACTAGCAACTATTTTCTGTTTTCTAAACACCTGCATTAATTTGCCATGATCACTCAATTTCTATGCCATATATAATGTGTTTGGCAAGCATGGTTTTTGCATATTTTATTTATATATTTGTCAAATGCTAAAGAAACAAGAAACATAACATGATTCATGCTCAAATTTGAGATAAGCACATATGTAAATGTACAAAATATACAAAAATTTTATGGATGCTATGATTTAGGTCAATTTAGGTAACTGAGACCCCCCCATCTGTATTCACAGAGATACATAAAATTAATGGTTTGTATCATTGTAGACTATAATTAACTTCATAAGAAGAGTCTTCAGTTAAATGAATATTAGTTCTGAGAGAAATTTGAGATAATCTAGTTTTCCAATTTTTAACTGATATCCTCCCTTTTTTTTTTATTAAGATATACGTGACATTTAACTATTAGTTTCAGGTGTACCATATAATGATATGATATTTGGACACATTGTGAAATGATCACCATAATAAGTCTAGTTAGCATCCATCACCACACAAAGCCACAAAAGTTGTGTGTGTGCTTTTTTTTTTATTTTTTGTTTTTGTTTTTGTCATGGGATAGGAACTTTTAAGATTTATTATCTTGGCAACTTTAAAATATGCATTACAATATTATACTGGTTTACATAAAAGTATTAGTTTGAATTTCGAAATTCTATACTTTTTATTTGATATTGTTCTTTAGTAGCTCATATTTTAATATGTATTTGTAGAGTTTTTACTTCAACCCTTTTTTTCAGCAAAAGAAAATATATTCACAGATCCTAGGCAATGCCGTAGTTTACTGGGGTAAAGCTATGAGGAGAAGGAATTTTACTCCCATTTTATGTTATTATAAACTTTTTTAGAATAATATTTATTGCTTATTTTTCATATTTAAAAAAGTGATAAATATTTATTGTGGTCAATTTGGAAAATATAGGAAAGCACAAAATTATCTATAATTCTATGAATACACAGAAGTAAAACCACCACTACCGTTTTTTTTTTGGTATGTCCTCATTTTTACACACACACATAAATACATACATGTTATTTTTACTTATTATTTGTAAACTTAATTTTCACTGGGGATTTTATGACATTCAATATTTACTATTAGAATTAACTTAGGAATTAGTTATAAAAACAATTAGCGTTTTTGATATTCCTGAAACTACCAAAGTGATGAAGAAATTCAGAAGTATTTCTGGTTTATTTTCCTATTAGGATTATTTCTCCATTCTGTTTTGATTTTTTCAGTCATTCATTCATTTACTATAAGTAGGTGCCCATATGTATTTTCACGTCCCCCACCAAAGTCCCTGGTTATGCATTTTGTCATAAGATGACTTTTAAATCACTCCCTTCATTCTTAAAAGTGATCATTCTTTGCATGAGAGATTATATGGTTTCCTTTTATTTCCAAAAGTTGGGGCAGGAAAAAAGGGAGATAAGAAGTACACAATGGTAAATCTGATATAGAATCTGCTCTTCAGAAACTATGGCCTATCAAATGTAGGAGATAAGAATTACCATCAATAACTTATATAATACGAAGTGAAAAGGATCACAGGAGAGATGCAAAGAAATAATATACATTGCAATGTGGTCAAAAACTTGATAAATATGTTGGAATGCGGAAGGAAATATGTGCAAAATCTTGTGAAGAGTAAAGAAATTTCGGGAATGTTATAAAAGACAAAAACTTTTTTATCAGGGAGTTACTGAAGTGATAAGGAGAGTGAGACTAGAATACCAGAGAGAGGAGAACCAGGAAGTGAACCGATGATCTGCAGCTGCTTTTCTCAGGGAGCATCTGCCAACTCCAGGCATGACCCAAGCTGAGTATCCAGTCGTGGCCCAAGCAGAGTCAGTGGAGGGAGGAGAGAAAGCAGAAGAGATGCTGTGGCCATCAGACTGAAGTGCTAAAAAGAAAGGGAGAGAGGCTTCAACACATGTCTAGCTTCTCTCTCAAAACATTTGCAATTGCTTGCAAGTGAGCAGATCAGAAGGGTTAAAAGATAAACTAAACACTTCTGACATAGAGCAGTATTTTCATGGAGTCTTTCAATAATGAGAAGACAGACCCACCTGTGGGGGGAATAAAAAAACAGAAATGCCTTCAGCAACCACTTGAGGCTGGACTGACAAAATTGGAGACTCAAAGGCACTCAATCTTATGGTCAGGGCTCCCCATCATTTGCCTAATTCTGAAGTTGTGTGGGTCAGGAAGCCAAAAATCTAGGCTGAAAATCTTTGAAAAGCTGGCCAGAAACTCCCATAGCCTCTTAATGCTGAGGTGATAAACACCCACCAGATGAGGTGTACTAGTGCACAGTCAGATGTTCTGTTGAAAGTCCTGAAGGGATATACCCTACAGTAGACCAGTTCCTATCCCAGTTATAAAATAACTTTGACTCAGCTCAGTTCTGGATTAGGTTAAGATAATCTGTCCTCTTCTGCTTAACAGATAAAGTGGTAAAGCAATTCTAGTACAGATAATACCATCTACCATGTACTGCCTCTACAGAATCTTATTTTATATGTGTATGTCTGTTTTTGAATGTGTGTGTGTGTGTGTGTGTATGCTTTATATGTTTAAGTATGGAGGTGTCATATGTTTAGGCATGGAAAAGTTCAGATAATATTACAAAAAGTCAAGGGAAACAATTAGACAATGGAAGCAGAGCCACAGGTGATACACTGATCACTGTTGGAGGGTGTTAGAAAACCAAATAATTTTTCTGAACATTTCTAAAGAAAAGAAAAGAATCACCCATTTGGCTTGTGTTTTCTGTTTGAACTCTACATCAAAGGAACTAAGTATCTGATGAGGGGAAATTCTACTTTAGAAAAGAAATCTAACTGACAAATACAGAAAGGATGATAGAATTGTAATAATGCCATTTTGCAGTTTTGTAATAAAATGATCTCCATAATGATCATCAGTGACTGTTAAAACCATTAGATGAAAGGCTGATGGGAAGTTTTGTAACATATGCATTAGGCTGATCACACCTGAACCCACTGATCAATCTTAATGTGGTTAATAGACAACCCAATTTACTTGCTTTTTGGTCTGGTATGATAGGGAGCAAACACTATCTCCTATATGTTATACTCCTTGCACAAACAATCATGAATCTGATCAAGCCCTCAGATCTAACTATCATTTCATAGGCAATATAGGTGGCAGAGGAACACATTAAATGACACTATAGGGACTCAACCAGTAAAATCTATAATCTGGGAAACAATCAGTATTTTTTCAATAAATAAATAGTCATCAAAAAAGGAGAAGGGAACATCTATAGATTAAAAAAGGCTTAAGAGAGTCACCAACAAAATGCAATGTGCAGATCTTGTTTGGATGCTGATTTGAAAATCCAAAGTAAAAGAAAAATATATGAGACAATCAGGGAAATCCAAATAGTGACTTTAATATTAAACATTTAATATCAAATATTAAAGAATTACTATTAATGTATTTTAGATGTGATATATTATTATTTTTCCTGTTATTATAAAAATGTGCACCTATGTTATAGGCCTATATACTGAATTACTTATGGATAAAAACATAATGATTTAGCTTTTCTTTAAATAAATGTCAGCATAGATGGAACAAAATTCATATATATATTATTATTGAAGCTGAATAGGGATATGGTGTTCATTTTAGTATTTTCTCCATGTTTCTATATTTTTGAAAATTTTCATAATAAAAAGCCTTTTTTTAAAGATGTCTGAAAAACAAACAGAAAGAATAATATGAATTCTCACATACTAGTCTAAATTGGGCAAGCACTTGGTAGAGGAATTTGGCCATATATAAGAAAGATGAGCGTACCCTCACAACAATCCACCAACTCTACTTCTAAGTCCATAATTTAGGAAAACTCTCCCATATATGTATATAGGAGACATAATCTAGAATGTTTACTGTGCATTGCTTAAAATAGAAAAATGTAGGAAACAACCTAAGTGGACATCAGTAGAATTGAGCATATTTTTGGTAGTGGGTATGTATTCAGTTTAATTTAAGTGAATGAATTAGAACTGTTCTTGGAACACTACATCAAAAAATAATGATGTATTGTCTGGTGACTAACATAACATATACACACACCCATACACATAGAAAGAATTAGAACTGTGCCTATTAATGTAATACAAAATGGAAAAAAAAATGGGCCAATTACTGAATGGAAATAAAGTGTGATGCCATGTCAATAAATTTAATAACATGGTAAACACTACCATATATTATTTATTAACACATATGAATATATGTTGTAAAAGTCTTAAATTATGTCAAGTGATGATTCATATACCAAGTTTTCCCTGGGAAAGGCTAGATTAGTATTAAGAATAATATACAGAGGGCTTCACATATGTTCTTAATGTTTTCAAAAGAAAGAAAACCTTATATAAGGAAAAAATGTTCGTATTTGGCAAATCTATAATAATTAAGTTGAATTTTATTAGGTCATTTTCTATAAGCTCTTATTAGCTTAGAAATCTTTATAATTAAAATTCTCTTTAAAGAAGAGTATTTTACACTTTTCTGAAGAAACTGCATTGTGTGTTTATATAAAGAACATTAATGTACAGTATTAGATATCCATGCACTAAAATGAAGAGTAGGAGAAATTACCATTTACAGAGGGATTACATATACATTCAGAGCTCCACTCTCCTCTCTGACGAACAAATATTTAGAAATAAATATTTAAATTCAGGTAAGAAAAAATGCATTTGGCTTTGGAAAACAATCAGAGGCATAAATTATCCTATATTTATCTATAACAACAACAAATAAAAGATAGACCACACTCTGCTAAAATGGTCTTGAATGGTTGCTGCCAATCTTTATGATTACTTTGGACAGCTGCCACATTATTGTTTCCATGGTAAACTGACCATCTGGGATTGTATAGACTGTTTCTCTCTGCTAAAAGTAGACTCACCACCAAACCTATCACAGAAACACAACTTCCGACAGATGGCTAACCTGCTCTATACCTAGCTTTCACCTGCTCCCGCCACATCCATTCAGTGTCACTAACGTTCCCCACCCCACCCCCAAACACCATCCTCCACAATCTGAAAAGAGTTTATTTTTTAGTAGGAATTATTGAAATTCTTAAATACATTCTTAAATAAAATGAAGTAAACTTTGAGATACTCTGGATTAGTCTACTTTAAATCTCACTGAGATTTAAAATACCTGGGTCTTTTGTCTGTGCTTTTGTTCCTCCATCCTTCAGAGAAAGGGTTTTAATAGTGATACCTTAAACTGCGATAACATTTTGCTATTTGGAATCATTTTCACATTTATTCTTTCAACAATCCGTTATGGATGAAAAAACTGAATCTGAGAGGGGCAAATACACAGTTGGAGAGTGCCTGGTTTCCTGGGCCCTTATCCAGCCATCCTACTTCTGCACTACCATGAGTGAAACCTGTTTGTAACAACTTCTCAAGTTCATGTGAAGAATAATTCCTTGAACAGAAACTGACATATGAATGAACTACTGTAAGGAAAATAACACATTATGGGGCGCCTGGGTGGCTCAGTCATTAAGCAACCTGCCTTTGGCTCAGGTTATGATCCCAGGGTCCTGGGATCGAGCTCCACGTCAGGCTCCCCGCCCAGTGGGAAGCCTGCTTCTCCCTCTCCCACTCCCCCTGCTTGTGTTCCCTCTCTCACTGTCAAAAAAATAAAATCTTAAAAAAGAAAGAAAGAAAATAACACATTAAAACAAAGTTATATGGGACTAAGTACACCCAAAGAGAGATGGTCTCTTCTACAAAGGAAGATTTGAACAATGAGAACAGATGGGAGAAACTTGTAATAAGCAGTGACTCTATAGGAAGAGCAGAGGAGAGGAGAGGAGAAGGAAGGAAGGAAGGAAAAAAGAAAAGAAAAGGAGGATGAAAGAAAAATAGAAGGAAAGAAGAGAAAGAAAAAAAGAGCAAAAGAAGAGAAAAAAACTGCACTTTCAGAAGAAATTGAAGAGGAATCTTTCTTACTAAATTTCTGGGGTTTCTTTAAATCCATGGTTTCTGCCAAAAGATTCAAGCACAGATTTGGGACTTATATTTGACAAGTCTCCATATGCTGCATTTTCCCTCCAAGCTTTTACTCTGCCTTGCCGAATCTGGTTGGTTGAATATGTGGTTTTACAGTTGCTAAAAATACCCTGAAGTCAAGTTCCTCTCAGTTTCTGTGCAGTGATAAAATGGACACTCTGGCATTAGATTTTTCAAGGCTCTGGCCTGTAACCTTTAATCAACCACCCCTTTCATAAAAGTAAGATCTGTAGGCATAGGGCATTTACATTTCACTTCAACACAAAGTGAGTCAGAGACCGAAGAAAATGGCTCTATGAAGGAAATGCTGTAATTTTTTCAACTATTTCAGTCAATAGTGAATTAAGGTGGCTTTGGGATTGCTGGAAGTTACTGTGTGGAGTGTGGCTGTCAATATGACTGCCACCTCTAAAGGAGCCACAGAACTGTCCACGAACTGCCTCAGTTAATTCCAAGTCTGTGCCAGAGGCCACAGATCTCCCTCCCCCGTCGCTGGGAGACTGAAGTGCTATCGTCCAGGCATGCCACACTCTGTGCACCTATGCTAATGTCAGCATGTCAAGTCTCTGAGCTGTCAAGATGTTTCCCTGTGGTTCCCTGATGCTAAAAAGCATCATCATACACCCAGCAGACAAGACCAGCTACATCATTTGCACGGCCCGGTGCAAAAAGAAAACATGAGGCCCTTGGTTGAACACACAGAGGGAAATGTTACAGAGCCTACAATATAAATCCTTTTCTCCTGTGGTCTCTCTCTCAACCTGTCTTTGTGGTTTTTTGTTTGCCATTTAATGCTGCATTCCCATGCAGGGCGGGAGGAGGAGATTTGGGGGACAAGTGTGTACTCTGCCAAGTGTTGCAGCCCCCACTCCTCGGCTGCATGCAGGTGCAAGCTTCAGGCTGCCAGATACCCCTCCCACCCATCCAGTCCCTGGGATAACACTACAGGGAAATTGAACCAAGCATCTCCCCGCTCCCCTCCCCCCTCCCCTAGCCCCTGGCAGACCAGTGATCTTCAAGGGAATTACGACAACAGCAGGTGGACTAGAAGGTGCTTGCACAGAGGATGAGTGAGAGGCTCACCTCTGTGGTGTTGCCTGTCAAACGCACTGTGGCCCAGCTAGTCCCGGGAGGGGAAGGCCCATTACTGCCTGGAGATGCTCCACAGCACGTGCACTTGACCCTAATTTGATCTTCCTACTCTCATGCCCAGAGCCCCTGCCACTGGTGGAAAGTGATGGTGATCCCTGGGCAGGTCAAGATAGTGAAGCTTCGGAGGGTCCAAGGGGGCACCAGGGAAGTCAGGGAGGCAGGACCCTGGGTAAGCCTGAGGCTCCAAGCCCTCGGTGCATGCTTCATTTCCCCATCAAACATCACTGACAAAACACAAATTAAGTGATACCAGGTTACAGTTTTCAAAATGATGACTGTAGACCACTAAATCCCAAGGGCAGGGGCCTTCTGATGAGGAACAAGTGGTGCCTCTATATTGGCCACAGGGCCCTGAGCCAGCCTGGGTGGGGTCCTGGCTTCCCAGCACCCTGGGACCAGGCCACATGCAGACATTATGTACAGGTAGAATTAACTAGGGGATTCAAGGGACACGGGCAGTTTAGCAAGGGAAAGACAAATGCCTTGAGTTTATTTTCTGCCTTTCTTCCTGAGAAATGAAGTTGTCCTATTATTTTGTAGAGTAAGTGTTCTTTCTTACTGATAACTTCATTTATACAGTGAAACATCATACTTTTATCCCTTGTCATCTACTTGCTGGTATTTTCATTGTTGTCATCATTTTTGTGATTTCAGGTGGCCACACTGAATGTCAGGGACAAACTACTTCAGCAAGGTTAATAGCAAACATTATCTCTTTGTCTGTTTTTTTAAAATAAATGGATCATTACAGTAGTAATGAAGTTACAACAAGGTGTTTCAAGTTTTTATCTCTGGGTGAGGATTTCAAATTATTCTGGGACTTTGAAATGATTTATTGAATGACCCAAACTTGGCAGGCATACATATACAGATTAATTTTATCTTTCTCTTTTACCTTCAACTGTGCTATGGAAGACTTTTTTCCCCACCTCCTACTTTCAGATGAGATTCCTTGAATTCAGGAATTCTAGTGTATTCTTGTTTCAAACCTCAAATCACATCTCTCCTTTCTAGGATGTGCCAGGCCTCAGTCTGGAAGATGTAGAATGGGAAGGGCCGAGGTCTGCTTCTGCAATATCTCTGGCTCCTCCTTCTTCTGTTTCCCCTCTTGTGTCCCCTTTAGTGGGAAAAAAAGATAGGAAACATAGCCAAAGTTTTTGACTTGACTGCGGCTGTTGTGGTCCTCTTCTGATTTAACACTGGATAGTTGTCCCCAGGATCATGGGGTAGGTGCCCAATGCTGATACATAGAGAATATTTGTGGGCTTTTAGGGATCCCTAGAGGGGACTTCATCTCTGAGAGTTCCTTCATATTGAGATTCCCCCCAATTCAACCAACCTCATCCATCCACCCATAGCATCTTGTTCCTGAAATTCTTTTCTGTGATTGGCAGCTGTCTTATGTGGAGTGAAAACAAGATGGCTTTATCCCACTACCTTCTGAAGTGCTGCTTAACTCATGTGAAACCCACTTATCCTCACTCCAACAAATGATGGTAAAAGGCCAGCTGCCCGTGTCTGCCCATTAGCCTTGCCATGACCATTCAATGCTCTTCTCCCCTTCTCAGATCATCCTATGTGCTGTATAAGGAGACCTTTATCCAGGGAATCAGATGGCATTCTCCCCAAGTGGCACATTCCTCCAGTCTCTCGCTTCTCGCCCCCAACCACCATCAGATACACTCTGTCTGTAAGGGCCAAGAGATAAATGTAACTTTATAGGAAGTGACAACAATGCTTTTGTGATGACATAAAATGAAGGAAAATTAAAAATGCAATTAAAATTCACAATGTAAGACATAAATCCACGAACACCCTTTAAGAGGGGTGAAGGTCAGGGAGATTCAGCCTGCATTGGTGGGAGTGGAGATGGATCCCACTGCCACGAGGAGGAAAGGGGAATGTCAAGAGTGGAGGGAAAGAACGGATTTTGGACAGACAGACACACAGCAGAAAAAGCACCTGCCACGTGGAAAGAGATGGTCCCATAAGGTAAAAGAAAGAATGCACTCCACTGATGTGGCTTTCAGCAATGAGCCTGGCAGTAAGAAACAGCCAATGCAAGGGAGACACGTGGGGCTGGAGATGACCTGGAGAAATGTTCAGGAGCCAGGCAAGGCCCTGGCCCAAGCCTAGGCACCACCTGAGTGGTGGGATCACTATATCTGTACACGTGTATAACCACTCACTCACTGGGTGTCTTTTTCTTTTCAATCTTCAGGAAGAGGCAGCCAGAGTTCTCGCCCACCAGCCAATGTCCGTCGGCACATGTGCAGCTTTGAAAACCCCCACACTGCAGTGAATGTGTAAGAGAAGCTGCATGGACAATGTAGTGGTTTGCCCCTTGCTTTCTCTCTCCTGGGTTTTTCCACTTTCTAACATGGAAACAGATGTGATGCATGCCATCAAGAATGAGGAACCATTTACGTGCTGTGCACAACTGCCTTAATTTGATTGTCCATCGTTCTTAAAAGGGCACTGTCAAGTTGTTAGTCTTTTTGCTTTTTTAAGTTTCAATGCAAGACACAATACTTTTTCCGATTCTGGAGATTCACTTTTGTTTGTGACTCCCACTCGCAAGCTTGAAAGTGAATTTCCCCCCTTCATAAATTTGTCAGCTTTTCCTTGGCAAACAGAGCTCTTTGCTTTTCTTTTTCTTTTCTTTTTCTCTCTCTCTCTCTTTTTTTTTTTTTTTTTTTTTTTTTTTTTTTTTTTTTTTTTTTTTTTTTTTTTTTTTTTTTTTTTTTTTTTTTTTTTTTTTTTTTTTTTTTTTGCCTTTTTGCTGTTGCACCAATGTTTGAAGTGATGCTGTCTGCATTAAAGTAAAAGCCACACCTTGAACTTATGGAGAGTTCCATAATATCAGTTTGAGGGGGTGGGCACTGACATGAGCCTCTGCTGGGTGCCTCCCACATTCTGGGATGCACAAAACAAAAGTTTTGTGAGTCCCATGAAAAGAGAGTTTTACAAAAAGGAAATGTAGTTCTTTCTCCAGAATTCTGAGTGTTTTTATCAGATTTTCAACATCTGATAAAAATGGTGCATGTTTGGTCCAATTTTTGACCTTTAGATCTTGACAGTGTCTCTTTAAGTTAACAAAAGAACATAGACCATGTTCAATTCATTGTGCATGGAGTCTGTGGTCATTTTCAGCTGTTCCTTTACAGCCCTTCAAACTCCTGGGAGAGTCAAAGGTACACATTCCTGCAGCAGGAGGGAGTCCACTGATAAGGTGTCTGTGGCTTGAATAGCTCTTCAGATGAGAAGAGCCCAATTTGTTCAAATGTTTGCTACTGAACCTGGCTGTGGAGGCCAGCATATGAGGCCATGGTGTCTCTTCACTCAGTGGAGTGCATTGGAAAATCTGTGTTCTGATATTCCCTTAAAAAGCCCAAATAGGAAGAATGTGTCTCACTCAAATCATACTGAATCTTTAAGGGGAGAATATGGTAGCCATGCCAGTATGCTTCAGGTGGTGGTCAGGAGGCCCCTGCTCATCTAGATCAAAGTCACTCTAGTCTGCTTGGATGCACCGTCTGTAAGTTTCCCAAGTCAAAACGAATTGGGGATTTCTTACAGCATGGGTTGAGTGTGACCAAGGGCACAACAAGGAGATCCTGATCATGACAGCTGCTGGCTGCCTGTCAAAAGGGATTGATGAGAATAGTAGATGTGCTTGTCTTGCTGTGACAGCAGGGCCAGAAAGAGAGGAGAGTCACCTGATTTCATTATTTAAAGGTGAGTGCCTAAAAGCAAAAGCAAGGACTGAAAGTGGGTACATTCCTGATAGGTGACCAAAAAAAAAAAAAAAAAGCAAGCCCTGATCGGCAAAACTAATAGGTTGGTTGTTAAGAATTCTCGGAATAGGATCTATTCAAGCCTTCTTTCAGGAGGCTATAAAGGATCTGGAAAAGATTGAGAAGAGACTGGCTATTTTTAACCTTGACTGTTCCTCGACAAACAACAACAAAAAAGATATGTTCTCTCTGTTACCTTCAGGTCCCACAGCTTTTGTGAACAATCAAGGCAAAGGGACTAGTGATGGAGATAAAGCTGCCTACTGGACCGTTATGGTCTGCTTAAATCTATTTTGTCTCTGAGGAATAACCCCAGCAGAGCAATGCAACTGTCCTATGTTTCCAGAGTAAACCGTGAGGACTCCAGTTTAGAGTTGAGGAACATCAAATGACTTGCTATTAAAATTACGCCATGCTGGTAGCATGGTGTACGGAAGATACAATAATGCTTGACTTGAAGTTCCTTCAAAGGGAATGGAATCTAGACTCATCTAGACTTCTTGGAGGAATATAATTACAGCTGGTATACCTCTGCTAAAACAATACTCCTGTACCAACATGATGTCTTCAGTAAACTTTGGCACGAGAATTTCTTTCCTCAGCCAGTAATCATCATTAGGTTGAACTAATGGCCATTTAAAATGTACTTAGGAAAAATTTAGTAACCATCAGAATTCTATTCATTAGTTTGAAACAGATTTGTCAGTTTTCTCAAGACAGTAGACCCTATGCTTGGACAAATTTTATGGAGCCTCCCGTTCTTTGGTGAGCTCATTTTGTTTGTGGATGTCTTTTTCTTAATTGATTCATTGAAGAGAGCACAAAGCTTAATAAAGGCAAACTGATTTCCTTTGTGCTGTTGTGTATCCTGTATCATATAACTTTAACATATAGAATGTGATTCATCTAAAGATTTTAAAAAGAGGACTTATATTTAGACTTTGAGATATTGTAAATTTCGGTAAGCCAAGTGGTTCTCTGACTAACTTATGATGTTAGAATCAGAGGAGAGGGATAAAATTCACGATGCTATTTAAGACTGATATCCGCAGAAGCTACCAAGTTCCCATGTAGTCAAAAAGCAATTGTGTCCAATAACACATTCAGAGATTTCCTACCTTGCTAGTGGTGAATCAAAAAGGTGAGAAATTTTAATTATGTTCACATAGGCTCCCAGGGATTATATACTGAATATGCAGATTTTTCTGGAAAGCCTTCAAAAGTGTAACTGGCATCAGTGGAAGTCCTTTGTACTGAAGATTAACTTGGCGTTGCCTGGGAAAACAAGAGTCTGACTCATATGGCTTCAAATAGTTCCTCTGCCTGTGATTCTACAAGAATCACTACTCAGACTTCCTTCTGGTACCAGCTCCCTGAAGCAGGAAGAGGCGAGGCATTTGGACAACACATGTCTGGCATCCCTTTCCTAGTGTCTCAGTTGGGGGAGCACCAGCCTTTTTGGAAAGGCCTCATGGCCACATGGCCACAGCAAAACTGCCCATAAGCCTTTGGTTTCTTCTCTGGACTTGGTAAGCCATCCTCTCCATGCTGTGACTCAATGACACTTCCGGTTTCCACTGTCATTTTCAGAGAAAACAAATGCTAACCTCTTTAGGTTCCAAGAAGTGAGTCTCCCCTCCTTCTGCGAAGGTCTTGCCTTGTCTGTGGGCTCTCTGGATGCCATCCTTATGTTTGTCGTGAAGCTATGAAGCCTCGTGGCAAAGACTGGAATTGGACATAAGGGAGACAGGTGCTGTGTAAGCTTCCCCCTCAGGCAGCTTGTGCAGGATGCTTCCCTCCTGATCTCAAACACCCACCCACTGTTATTCCCATTTTAGACCTCTCTGGAGCAGAGAGCGGTGTACCCTGCAGATGTAACTAGTACTTACTGAAACAAATAAAACAGACAAGATCACTCCGAATGCCAAAGATATACTAATCTGTTTACACCACCCACTTCCAACCATTCTCTAAAGTGCTGTAAATATTGGGTTTTCTGTTTGGGGGGATTGTTAGACTTACCTAATGAGAGAAATACCAAAGCAAGATCCCAAGTCTGTCATAACTGGCATGGCAGCCCCAAGCCTGCTTGGCTCTGCACACTCCCAGTACAGATCACCCTCTACATCCTGGTTCCTCTCCAGCCTAACAGACATTTCCTCCAATAACTTCTGTATCAATAAATATCTTTTGCCACCTGAGGTATTCACGGCAAATGCTACTGAATTTGATCTTCGAATATGAGGTTGTTTTAAGCCTGGTGTCTGCTTTCTGAAGTGAGAGCAGGAAGGATGGGGTGTTTTGCGACAATTATGTGGTGTTTATAGATCACGCTTTTCCTAATACTTCTATTTAGGAAACGAAGTGAAATTAAATAATAGAAGGAAGCAGTTGGTGGCTGAAACAGAAGGTATTAAAGTTATCTGGGATTAAACCGAAGATTTCATAGTAATATTGCACTTTGATAATGCATTTACTCCTTTTGGCTGCCCCATATTTTATACATTTTTTCTCTTCTTAATATCATAGCAGTGGACTCCCAGCCTTTTCAAATAGGGTAATCCCTTTTCACACAAAATGCTTATTAAACCTCACCCAAATCAATGATAGCAATCGTACTTTTTTTTAGTAGCCACTTGACCAGAAAATACAAAAAAAGCTTCTCAGAATTTAGCTACACTTGTATCTAGCAGCACACTTTATTGTGATAGCATTTACATGCGTTTCAATATAGCAATGTACAATCTATCAAGACATACTACCTATCCAGTCTAAAAGCAAAGCTTATCACATGTATAGATTCATGGACCATTCGAGCTATATATGAACCTGATGTCATAAACACCTGATTCAGAAGGACTAAACTTTATACTCTGTGCTGAAGTTTCTATGAGATGATACATTTCCTTCACTATCTCTGGTTTGTAAGAAGCAATTTGTTTTGTCCTTGGGAAAAAAAAAAAAGGTTAATTTAATTTTCTTAATCTAATAAATGCCCTGGGACAGTAAACTGTTTCCTAATTAAACAGTTCTTTACAGCAAATCTAGAGCAAGACTCTGAGGGGAAGGAAAGCTGCTAATTTTGACAGCCAGAGTAAAAATCTCCCATTTCATGAATAAAAATGGTATTGGATTAAAACAGAACTAAGATGTGATTTTATCTATATGCAAGATTATTAATAATGTTTATTATTTTATTATTAATAAAATTAAAGTAGGGAAGCACATGATTTAAATAGAGGCCCACATAGGGCCCTGGGAAGTGAGGAAAACAGCTCATGTGAGTGAGTGAATGAAATAAGTCCCGAGAATACAAGAATGCCTTTTTGCCGGCATATATGGAAACTGAAATAATTGCTTGTTGGGGTGTGTAAGCCTGGTGGTTAAGTAAGGTGTAGACTAGCTCTCAAGGGACTTGTTTTTTAAACACCCACACATACACACACATACACACACACACACACAACTAAATACTCAAAGAATCCTTTTAGTTTAATGAATTAACAACACCAAAAAAGCATTGAGAGGCAGGCATTGGAAGAAGGAAAAGATGTGTCCATTGCAATTCAAAGTGATGCAAATCAGGGGCTCCTGGGTGGCTCAACCATTAAGCATTTGACTTTTGATTTCGGCTTAGGTCATGATCTCAGGGTCCTGGGATTGAGCCCCTAATTGCGCTCCATGCTCAGGGTGGAGTCCACACTCAGGAAGGAGTCTGCTTGTCTCTCTCCCTCCCCCTATGCCCCTCTCCTCACTCATACTCTTCCCCTCTCTCTCTCTCTCTCTTAAATAAATAAATAAAATCTCTTTTTAAAAAAGTGATGCAAATCATTGAGGTTGGATGGCACACTAAAGCATATTTAAGAGACAAGGCAAGAGGCAAATCAGTGGTTTTATACTTTCTGGAAGAGTCATAATGAATGTGTTAAGAGAGAGAGAGAGACGGCCTGAGTAGAGTAGGGATTGGAGGAAGTTGAGAAAGAAGGAGGTCGGAGGTGAGCTCACCTAGAGTTTCAAACTCAGAACTGTGGATTGTGGTCTTGGTTGCTGGCTGGTTGACTGTGTGTTCATGCTGGGAACACCAACCCTCTGTTCTATAGTTGACTCAACTCAGAAGAAAGATATTCTAACAATAGTGTAGAAGCTGAAAAGCCAATAATTTTGCATTTACAAGTACTTCTACATTCTCAGGGAATATATTAAGCATATATTTCAGAGAAATATTAAGTTTCACATAGTATTTTGGAGATGAGATTTTTCTTAGATAATTAAACATATAGCATAAATGGGATGCCTGGGTGGCTCAGTCGGTTGAGCATCCAAGTCTTGATTTCAGCTCAGGTAGTGATCTCAGGGTTGCAAGATCAAGCCCCCCACCCCCACTGTTGGGCTCCACACTTAGCAGGGAGTCTGCTCAAGATTGTCTCTACCTCTCCCTCTGCCCCTCCTCCCACCTGCATGTTCTCTCTCTCAAATAAATATATATATATAGCGTATAAATTATAAGCTAGAGGAACTACCTTTTCATAAATAATGAAATTTTAACTAATTTTATTATTATTTATATATTATTTAACAAAATTTTAACTAATATTTAACTATTCTATTTTAAGACTTTTAAATCCAGAGTTTTCCATAATAGGTATCAGAATTTCTGCAAGACTCTGTATTTATTTGGCTCACTTCACTTTTCAAGATTATAATATATAAAATGTCAAAATATTATCATCATCATAAATGCAACATGCAAAATTTTTGAAATATTCATTCTTGTATTTTCAAAATGACTAAATAAATCATTATATTAACTATTGATCACTTCCTACATTTTTTGAAACAAAAGACCATGATACAGAATAGTCTATTTCACACATCCACCTAAGAAAAAAATGTTCTTTATTCCTATTCTTTTTACTGTCAAAAATGTGTTGACATTGTGCTACTTTCTCTGTTGTTTTCATGGATACAGTGAAAAAGCAAACTCAAAAAAAAAAAAAAAACCACACACACACACACAAGAAAAAATATCCTGATGTAAGTATTCATACTGATGTTATTAATAGTATGCTATGGTAAGGTACTGCCATCTGCTAAAAGTTGTACAGAAAAAAAAAAAGCCAAAAGTCCAAAAGTAAGACCAGAGTTATTACAACATACAGGATAGAATCTGAGTGATAGGCACAGTACCTCTCTTTTCTTCCACCTTCTCTTCCTCTTCCTTCTCCCACTTCTCTTCTCCTGCATCTTCTTCATCCTTCTCCTCTTCCTTTGCCTATTTGACTGTTTTTTTGATGGTCTCATAAAGAATGAAAGGTAATAAAGCAGGTGGGCTGCTGGTACCCTAACATTTTTCTTCTCCAAAGCTCATCGAGGAAAAGGGCAGGCAGGGACCTTTGCCTCTGTAACTTCTGCTTTCTCTGAATCTCCATTTTGTCTTGTTTGCATCACCAGCTATGTTGAAGGGCTAAACCAGGGTCTGAGCATCTGTGTTTTGCTGGGCTTCCTGGTTCTATCACTTTTCAAACACACCTAGTTAAAAGTCCCCAGTGGGGAAATCCCAAACTAGCAGCTGTGAATCAGGGCCTTTATGTGAATTGTGATTCATTGTATGTGTCAGGAATAATGCGTTGAAATAAAAAGAAAGGCAAAAGTTATGACACACAAAAGTGGAACATGGGTCTGGGTTTTTTGTCATCTGCTTTTTTCTCTTCTGTACAGGTGCCAAGTGTCTGACCTTGCTACTCTGGTACCAGGAGATACCCATCTATCAGAAAGGGCGACTGAGAGGATGTATTTTATAACCTCACGGGACAATGAGAGTAGCTTATTCTGTGGGTTTTAATTTGTTCCAGGGGCTTCAGAAGAAAGGGAGGCAAGGGCTATGGTCATTATGTTCTGTTGTCCATGTGTATCTGTAGTTTTATTTCTTATTTGTTTCCTCCATCAATTTGGAATCTTTCAAGGGCTTGTACTGAGTGGCAACATTGTGGTTACCTTAAGTGTATGTGTGAGTACGTGAGTGTGTAATAACTTTGTGAAATCTCAGACGGAAATGAAAATAGCCGCTTCTGCAGCAAGCTGGTGTTTCTCCTCCCTCCGACTTTCTCAGGGTCAAAGTGTTCTGCCTTGTCTTGGGGTTGATGGAATCACTGACTGCAGCTACAGAGGCAAGCTGTGGTCACTGCAACTTTTGGACTTTGACCTGTAATAAGGGGAGGTTAAGGATATGGAGGCCAGGCATACAGTTGGGCAGGGAAGAGGGTGTGGGGGGTATCAAATTGCATTGAGCTGGGATTGCATATAATTTATATGTATTTTCTCCTGTGTGCATGATATATCTGCAAATAAATCCATCTCTATTTTATTCATAGTTCTAATGGCAAGTCTGTGTCATGGTCTGAACCAGGTGGAAGACAGGTGCCCAAGGGACAGCACATGTGGCACCGCCTCTCTGTGCACGTGAAGACCAATGAGACGGCCTGCAACCAAACAGCCGTCATCAAGCCCCTCACTAAAAGTTACCAGGGCTCCGGCAAGAGCCTCACCTTTTCAGATACCAGCACCAAGACCCTTTACAACGTAGAGGAAGAGGATGCCCAGCCGGTTGGCTTCAGCCCTCCGAACAGTCCTTCTATGGTGGTGCACCGACGGGTGCCAACTGCAGTGAGCACCCCACCTCTGCCGCCCCACCTGACCACAGAGGAGACCCCCCTGTTCCTGGCAGACCCGGCCATCCCCAAGGGCTTACCCCCTCCCCTCCAGCAGCCACCGCAACCACAGAAATCCCTGATGGACCAGCTACACGGAGTGGTCAACAATTTCAGCACGGGGATCCCGGATTTCAACGCGGTGCTCGCAGTTCCTGGGGGCCCGGGGAACGGGGTGCGCTCGCTCTACCCGCCCCCGGCGCCCCCGCAGCACCTGCAAATGCTCCCGTTGCAGCTGAGCACCTTTGGGGAGGAGCCCGCCTCCCCGCCAGCAGAAGACGATGAAGAGGACGACAGCGAGAGGTTCAAGCTGCTCCAAGAGTACTTGTATGAGCGGGAAGGGAACACAGAGGAAGACGAACTGGAAGAGGAAGACGAAGATCTGCAGGCGGCCAGCAAACCCGCCCCCGAGGATTCGCCTGCTCTGACGCCTCCGTCGCCTTTCCGTGACTCCGTGGCCTCGGGCAGCTCGGTGCCCAGCTCCCCCGTGTCCGAGTCGGTGCTCTGCACTCCTCCCAACATGACCTACGCCTCGGTCATCCTGAGGGACTATAAGCAAAGCTCTTCCACCCTGTAGGAAGGAGGTGTCCACTTGGAAAGCAAGAGAAACCGGGGAGCACCAGCACCTCTGGAGATGTGCGGATAGCTTGGAGGAGGAGATGGGAGAGGAGCGTGAAGTCAGCGGGAAAGGGAGACAATGCTGCTGCTGCCTTAGGGAAGGCCAGAGGAAACTGCTCTGCAAGCAAAAAAAAATCCCAACGAGGATCCCGATTCTTGAATTATTCAAAAGCCTTCTCTGGGAAGAAAGGGAATTCTGACAAAGCACAATTCCGTATAGTGTACAACCTTCACCGCATAAATAAATAAATACATGCATACATAAATAAAGAAAGAAACAAACAGAAATAATCTCTTCTTTTGGACAATTGTGCATAGATACACTCGCCCACACATGCTTGGCTTGAAGAGACAGCACATGTGGACCAGCCAGGTGAATCATTAGTTGACATCATGGTATTCATGGCAGTCATGGCGGTCATGGCGAGCGTGGGGCAGCCAGACCGAGCAGGTGGGTGAAGGGGGGGCAGGGATGGAACCATCCGTGGAACAGCAGCTCATATTTTTCTATCCCTTCTCCTTACTAGTGTTCAGGAGCCTAGGGAATTGGCCCAGACAGGGGCCTCTCTTCACCCATTACACCTGAGGCAGAGCCAGCCTTGTCACACTTGGAAAAAATTGTATGGACACCCTGCTGCTCTGTGATGTCTCTCTACTTAGGAAAACAGGAATCAGAGCAAAAGCATCACCAAAAACTGCTTCATCAGGAGTGCTAAGGGAAGATGGAATGAGACAGTACATAAGCGTGGGGTGGTGAACACAATCAGCGCAGGTAACGTCCCATAGCTGATAATCGCTTATTGGTGATTTTGGAAAAAAGGCTGGAACAAGATTGTTTGGAGAGTGGCAGAAGATGTTTTGTGGATGATCTTGTGTTTGTGCCAAGGGGGCTCTTCTCTGCCCTTCAATGAAAGAGAACAAAACATGTGGCAAAATTGTTACCTTACATTTACTGTAGCAAATATTATTACCAGTTGAACTTCTAAGATGCAGTATGTGTACTTGGTGCCATTGTTTCTCCTATGTACTAAGGAAACAAATGATCTTCGAACTTAATGGTGTACTCATAGCAACTATTACTGGTTCAATGACAAATAATTCTTTCCTCTTGTCATCCAAGTCCCTGTAACTAGTACATAAATGTGTTCCTGTGTCCTTGTGTACATGTGATAATAAAATTTGTGCAATGTAATATCAGTGGAATTGCAGCCGGAAGGTTGTCTTTCCAATAGAGTATAGATATTTTTATGTTCTAATAATGTTTTATATATTGTCACCAATATTTACAGAAGCTCTTTGAAGGTTTGAGTGCTGTGATCTCGTGGTTTTCATATGCTGCTCAGATGGTTCTTCCTCATCTAAGAGGGAATTTATTTTTCAGATATTTAATGATGTGGAACACATTACTAATGAAGTAGCTTGAAAATTTGTCACGTTAAAAATTCACAAAAAACTGTGGGTAACAATAAAGAGGTACATTTTATAAATTTTCACATCATTATTAAAACATGAGATCGAAATGACAGTATTGAAATTATTTCAGGTCACTTTAGATTTTTTTAAAACAGATTTTCCACAGTAACGTGAGCTTTCAGTGATTGAAACATATATTAACCTCTATGTCTGGTCATATTTTTTCAAGTCATCTATCCATCACTTCTTACTTTCTTTTAATTGTTATTTCCTTGTATTTTATTTCTCTACTTTCACTGTCATCACTTTTCTTTATATTTTTGTCATTTGCTGTATGTAATATCTATGTATGTGTAATCCAGTTGTTTTATTTTTACCTCCTTATTACACCCAATAAAAGCAATTTTTCTTGCTGTTTTGATTTCTTCTATTATTTGTGGAATGACGCTCACCCCTTTAAATATCTGTTTATGCCTTATGTGCAGTCATATTTTAATATGCTTCCTTCATGTGGAAGCTGATTTCTCAGCCAAAAATCATCTTAGAATCTTTAAATACCCACTGCATCATTTGTTCAGAATTTAACATCAGCTCCAATGTTTGAGGCTCGTGTTTCCTATGTCTTCCCATATTCCACTGCCAAGTTTAGTTGGTTCCATATCAAGAATGGACTGCCTTTCCTTTAAAAAAGTATTTGTAACCCCTTTGGTAGAAAGACCTCATGACTGAAACAGAAATTTTAGTTCCATGTTTTCACAGTAATGAAGCAGAGTGAGGAATGTAGGTGGTTCCAGTGCTTAATAGATGGTCTGCTTATTGGCAAACTAGCAACTAAAAGCTTACTATCTATTATTCGTGAAACATGTTTTTTTTAATCTTAATGCCACTAATATATGTCCTTGATATCACAGGACTTGTGCATTCAGGTTTTTTTTTTTTTTTTTAAAGTAAGAATAGACCAGGAAAACTGCTCTACTATTCAAATAATATAATATGTCAGTTTGTTCTGAGGTTTTAGTCTGAGACATTTGGTGAACACATTCAACACCTATTACATTATTTCTCTGAATACCTAATGTTATCATGATTAAAAGTTTTCTTGAACATAATACAGTATTAGCTCTTATAGCATAATTGTTCAAAATTGGAAATGTACACATACATACCCTGTACCAAAAGGGCAGATACTCTTCACCTTAATGTATGTGCTTATACAAGTTGTTTAGCTTCTTGTAAAAGTGTTTTCCTTTGGCTCATTACTGCCTTTTGTCAGATAATCTTGATAATGCTGTATAATAAATGTTTTCTATTTATTAAATGTGTGTATTCTTTCTCTATGCTTTGTCAGAGTTACAGTAAGAGAAATAGATTGTTATGAAAAAACAGTTATGGTGGTTTGATTTTGCTCACAACTTGTCTTTTAGATCCAAGTGGGAGAACATCACATAAAATCTGTAGGCCAGGTAGGTGACAAAGTAGAGTACATCTGATTGTAAGAAAAGTGGTACCTGAAACTCTAAATTTAAAATTAAATCCAGAATTTGAATATTTAATGCTACGGCAGATATTGTCTTTCATCTTTTTCATAGAAAGTCTGAGCCTTAACGAACTCCTGGATCTCCAGCAGAGCTCTGCAGACAGAGGCACTGAAGGCTGCCATCTCTGTTTTATTTGTGCACCACAAGACTCATATTCTAGAGGAACCTGGTTTCTTACTCTGTTGACATCCTCCTTCTAATCCCTTAAATTTCAATGGAGACTTCACTGGTCTTCAAAACAAAGAAGCTCATCATTTGTCTCTTGCCGTAAGATACCTACAAAGTAAAGCACCTACACAGTGTCGGTCAAGAGGAGAACAATGGTAATACAAGGGCCACATCCATGAGATTGTGATGTATTTAGATTGTGGGAGCAAGGTGTGTATAGGAAGGCTGATGTTGAAGAAATTTCCAGAATCAGGGGCTGAGACACCAGGGGGTTTCTTCACTGTGTCCAGAAAATAGAATGAGAAATCATGAAAAGGGAGCTTGATGTCTGAGAGGGAAAAGTCATAGGAGAGGGAATGACAAAGAAGAGAAAAGAAGAAAAAGAAAAATGGAAATGTTTCAGATGTCTAGTCCAAAAATACCCTCATATTGCCCAGTAGGTCATAAGGACCGCCACTTGGAGAGTATAGAAGCTTCACCATAAGGAAGACATTTGAAGCGGCGGGGTCTAGAATCCAGATACCACAAATGATGTGTGAGTAACTGCCCCAATAATTTCTACATAAACTTTCCTGAAAGGGAATCAAAGAGAAGGGAAGCAACATGGTCATCAGCTTACTCTGTGCCAGACATTATCCTAGGTTTTTTACATTCTCATTTAATCTTTCAGGTACTACTGCTCCATAGATATTTTGGAGTACTGAAATAACTTGCCCAGAGTCTCTCAGCTAGCAAGTGGCCATACGGGATTTGAGCCCCATCCTAAGCTGGCACAGGGCCTGTGAATTTGTATTCCTTTGCAGAGCTCAGGAGAGTATCACCCTTTTGTATTCCCATAACATTTTATTCACATCCTAACCCCATTATAGTTTGCATGTCTCTTATCCTTAATAGATTTAGGTTCCTTTTTGTTTGCAACACTTTCCCCCCCCCCCTAATTTGTGAGGCTTCAGGAAAAGCAGATACTCAGTAAATGTCGAAAAAAGGAAATAAGTGTTGTAACACCATGTAATTTTCCTAGCTTAATTCTTTGAAGATTTATTCCAAGAGCCTTATGGGGTCCAGAGCTCTATATTTCCACCTACTGATCCTAACTCTGCCAACTGGAACAACACATGTTTTCATCATGACACACAAGCTCTCCTTTTGGCATCAGAAAGATTTGCCCCACTGGGCAGCAGGTCTGCCTTTCTTGCAGAAGAACATGGCAATACTCAGTGTCCACTGAGCCCAGTCAGAGGTCTGGCAAAGCAATAATAGTTGTGGGAAACAGTGTCCTCTTCAGGAGAACTGCCAGTAACACATAGATTGCTAAAGTGGGACACCCATTGAAGTGAGGGCACTTGAAGTAATGACACCATTAAACCAGAAACTGGCTTCACTCTCTCTTGGTAGCTTGAGAAGCAAAACTTATAAATTAATAAGAAAAGAAGGGGAAGAAGAAAAAGAAGAGGAAGGAGGAGGAGGAGGAGGAGAAAGAGGAGGAGTAGAAGAAGAAGGGGAGAAAGAGGAAGAAGAAAGAGGAGGAGAAGGAGGGGGAGAAGGAATTAATGAAAGTAGCAAAAACTGGGGTGCCTGGGTGGCTCAGTGGTTTAAAGCCTCTGGCTTCAGCTCAGGTCATGATCTCAGGATCCTGGGATCGAGTCCCGCATAGGGCTCTCTGCTCAGCGGCGAGCCTGCTTCCTCCTCTCTCCCTCTCTGCCTGCCTCTCTGCCTACTTGTGATCTCTGTCTGTCAAATGAGTAAATAAAAAATCTTAAAAGAAACTAGCAAAAACTGAAAAGGAAAATAATTATAAAAAATTATAGAGTTGGAAGTAAATTCGAAGTCATTTAAAATAAGCTACCATCTGGAGTGCCTGGGAGGCTCAGTTGGTTAAGTGTCTGATTCTGGGTTTTGGCTCAGGTCATGATCTCAGGGTCACGAGCTGGAGCCCTGAGTTGGCTCCATGCTAAGCTCAGAGTCTACTTGAGATTGTCTCTCTCCGCCTCTACCCCTCCCCTCACTCACATGCTCTCTCTCTCAAATAAAATAAATAAAAAATTAAATAAAGTAAGCTATCACCCCCTTCAGGATTCTACTTCTCTGTGTCCTGTTCCTCTTCCTGTGTTAGAAAGGGGTAGGTGAGGAAGTCACTTCTGACTGGGGTGGAACAGGTGGAGGGACTGGGGTATAATGTCTATTACCTCCAGTTGTACAAAAAGAGAGCAGATGGCTCCTAAGTTATTTCGCTATAGTTACTTACCTATCTTTGTTGGTGATCATTTTTATTTGAACTGGGAGAGCATCTATATTGCCTGGGAGAGCAATGTCCAAAATGACATTGTTAATCCATGAAGGTAGCCAGAGAAGAGAACTAAGACATAAATTCAGAATGGAGATATTGGAGGACCAGGAAAATAAGGGGGTAGGAGCAGTGAGACTCATAACAGGCTGGTAGTCTGAAGGAATGCCCCAAAACAGAATCCTGGTTATTGAAATGAGCTTTTGATGAGACTCACAGAGGCTCAACCTGTGGGACCTAGGTTTATTTTAAGGAATGGGATGGATTCAGGTGATTTTTTGCCATCTGCTGAAATATTTCCAGAGACTAGGATCTTGCATTTGATAAGGGAAAGCTCTAATCATTAGAAAAAGTTTTTGTTTTACTTTTGCCCAATCAGAGATCTGCCCTCTGGAAAGAGATTGAATAAATTTAATGTACTGTGTACATGACTTCCCTTCAGCCACTTGAAGACTGATTATGGCATTTCTTAGTAGTTTATATCTAAGCCAAATAGCTCATTTCCTTTAACTGTTCTTTTTGTTATTAGGTTCCTAAACTCCTAATCAGGCAATGGATATTCCAATTTTGAGAATCCTTTAAGAAATTTTGCATCCAGAACTGGAAATGACACTTAAACTGCACGAATACCTTGATTCACTTTAACCATTATTCTAGTATTGCTGCCTGAGATTATGCTAATTTTGTTAGCAGCCTTGCCACATTTTGAGCTCAGGCTTAGCTCAGAGCTAGCTATAATCCATGAGCCTTTTTCTTATGAACTGCAGGAAATGGATATGAATGTGAGTGTCTTATTAAGATGGATTTCCCCAGAAGAGACCCTAAGAAGAGGATTTGAGTGAAAGTAATATACTGGGGAAGTGATTCTTGGAAGCACCAATAGAAATGTGGGGAGGCAAGGCAGTGAATGATATGCAGCCAATAAAGGGTATGTTACCAGGCAGGTTACCATCATGGAGCTCAATCCTGCTGGCGACTCTGGGAGACAGTGGAGAGCATGCCTCATACTGTCCACCATCCCCATGGGGCAAGGATGTGGGGTAGCATTTACTCACTTCCTATCACGGTGGAGGGCTGCTGGGGAGGCAGGTGCATGCTAATTCCAGCTACTTCCAATGTGTCTTCTATGCAGGCTCCAATCTCCAAAGAAAGCCTTCAGGCAAAGAGTTACAGATTCTGGCAGTTGGAAACCTGAGAGTTGGCCTGTGTGGGGAAGGTGAGTCCCAAGAGGGGGCAGGGCACTAACAATATGTGCTATAGATATGAATATGGAGATGATGACAGATAGATAGGTAGATAGACATATAGATAGATAGATAACAGACACACACCCAGACTCAAATACCAGTACAGATAAAGAAAACAAAGAGCTGTACAAAGGAAGATAAAGCTGTGATAAGGACTTGAGGTGAGAACTAGTGTTTCTAGCATCCGCCAAAGAAACTCCCATCTCCTTGCAGCAAGGTAAAGTCACAAAAGAAAATTAAAGTACAATGGTCCTTTAAATGAATTTGATGTTAGCCTCTGGATTATTTCCTTAAAACAACTTCTAAAATTGTGTCATTTTTCTATTAAAAAAAAACAAGAGGGGCATCTGGGTAGCTCAGTGGGTTAAGCGGCTGGCTTCATTCAGCTCAGGTCATCATCCCAAGGTCCTGGGGTTGAGGCCCTCATCAGGCTCTCTGTTGAATCTGGGCAAGGATCACCAGCAGGGCTTGGGCAGACAGATGGTGAATAAGCCCCTCAAAATCTAGTGTACTTAGTGATGGAGTGGCTGTGTGGCTCAGTGGCAAGAATGGATCTCTAGAGGTCTAACACGTTTTCCAGTTACCATCGCCCAAAACCCCACATGTAAAATTTAGAAGAAGCCACAAGAAGAGCAGGGATCTTCCTGTAGGTCAGCAGGAAAGATAAGCATAGATCATGAGGGTCAGAACCCCTGTTTTGGTCTCGCTGAGCAGAAGGCCAGCTAATAAATGGAAAGCAGTACAGATGACATCAACAGAGATCAGGAGCAGGGGATACTGAGCTCTAGGCACAGCAAGGGAGAGAGTCTCAAAGGATGTTAGAGGTCAAGATCAGTGCCACCACGCTGGCAGTTCAGGCCAAGAATAGATGGGGAGAGATGGCTATGCAGGGATCATCCACAGGGACAAGTAACTGCAGGGAGTAGCCAGAAAAAATTGCAAAGCAGTAGCTAAAACAGGAAGGCAGAGGTGCAGGCTCTGTGCAAGTTATACGAAAGCAGATGAAATTACATGTTTTCTCTTCGAAGACAACACAATTAGGAGATACCACATTTTGCCATGTGAAGGCTTAGAGTAAATCATTAAAGTGACTTACTTAATATTCACATGTGAAAAGCATTAAAAGTATTTCTTGCTGCTATTAACAAAAATACTCCATAAACTTCATCATATGGATATCTTATAAGTTTTTTGATCACACTTACTGTTAGACACTTAGATTGTTTAAAACTTTTTGAGTCCTACAAATAGTGTGAGAATTATTCCACACCAAAGATTTATTCTATATATAATATTTCTTTTTTTTTTTTTAAGATTTTATTTATTTATTTGAGGGAGAGAGTGTGTATGCGTTCATGAGCATGAGTTGGGGGAAGGGACAAGGGAGTGGGAGAGAGAGAATCTTAAGTAGATGCCCATGCATGCCCATGCCCAGCCTGAAGTGAGGCTCAGTCTCACAACCCTGAGATCATAATCTGAGGCAAAATCAAGAGTCAGATGCTTAACTGATTGAGCCACCCGGATGCTCCAAATATAGATTTCCTTAGTCTGGTTTCTAAGATTATGCTATTAGTTATTTGATAATAATTATTATTTATTCCCTGAATTTTACATTTACACTTTATGCCACATTTAACTTTGTAATATACTTTGAAGTAGGGCTTCTTCTCATTTTATAAATGAGAAAACTGAGGTTCAAAAAAAAAAATGAAGTAACTTGCCTAAGATCACAAAACCAGTGGGACGTGGAGCTGTGGTGCACTTCCAGGGTGCCAAAGCCCGGCGCCCATCCTCTGAACCACCACACGGGTTGAAAATTATGCTGATACTATTTTTAAAATAGTACACTGAAAACTGTTCTGTAAGCTCTTGATATAAACAAGCACACTTGGTCTGAACATCAACGTAATAGAAAATTTATATTGCCTGCCCTAGAAATGTAAGCGGAAAGAGTTAGGGGTCCCCAGAAAAAGAAAGATGACACTTAATTTTCAGGAGACCAGAGAAGTCAGTTTTAGACCGCCAGCGATTTTCTTTGATCTCTGCCCTACTTCCTGGATCTATGGACTTCTTGCAGAACTTTCTAGGAGGTGTCACAATTACAAAGAAATGCAAAAACCTTGGTAGTTAAGGGTTTTAAGGGAACAAAAAGAATGCAAAAAATAAGTCTCTACCAGGCCAGGAAAGAGCCTAACCATAACAGAGACAATAAATCAATGGTAAAATTCCCAGTGCTATATCAGAAGTAAGTAAGGCTACAAAAGAATACCCAACTTTTGTAGCAACATGGACGGGACTGGAAGAGATTATGCTGAGTGAAATAAGTCAAGCAGAGAGTCAATTATCATATGGTTTCACTTATTTGCGGAGCATAACAAATAACATGGAGGACATGGGGAGATGGAGAGGAGAAGGGAGTTGAGGGAAATTGGGGGGAAGATGAACCATGAGAGATTATGGACTCAGAAAAACAACCTGAGGGTTTTGAAGGGGCAGGGGGTGGGAGGTTGGGGGAGCCAGGTGGTGGGTATTATGGAGGGCACGCATTGCATGGAGCACTGGGTGTGGTGTAAAACTATGAATTCTGTTACGCTGAAAAGAAATGAAATTTAAAAAAAATTTTAAATTAAAAAAAAAAAAAAAAGAAGTAAGTAAGGCCCTGAATTCTTTACCTGAGATCATGAGCCCAAGACCCCCACCATATGCGGGCTCTGGCTCTTAGGACACACCCATAGCCTCTTTTCCCTGTCCAACAGTTACCTCTGCTCTATTATAATGTTAAAGTCTCTGCCCTACTGAAGAGTACAAGCTTCAGTAACATAACATAGAATACATATATAGGCATGTTTCCTAAGTAAGCCTGTGCAACCTTATGCCCATCTTTACACGTAATAACAAAGCTCCCCTCTCTGAGTATTCATCCTAACCCTAAAAAAAAAGAACCCACTCATCTTTGCTCCGGAGTCCTGGCTTTGGAAGTTATGCTCTGTAATCTCCTTATTTGCTGCAAATAAAGCTTCCTTTGTGACAACTCCACCAGGTAGTACTTACTCTACCTGTAACTAACCAAAGAGCAGACTCACATTAGTTCCATTACAAAATCATCAGTTAGGAGGTAGGTATGAATTATTTCCCAAACAGCTTTTAGATTTCATACAGTTACAGATGTTTGTCCTATCCACAAGCAGAATCATCACTGCATATTAACTCACAATGAAAATCTACAGAAAAAAATTCTAACCCCAAATCACTGTTTAATTGTAGTAATTTATAAGAACACTAGAAAACTACTTGAAGTAAAAAAAAAAAAAAAAAAAATATATATATATATATATATATATTTACAGTAATTATGGTATTTGTAAGGTAGCAAATTTTACCACCCCAAGATGTGCCTCTTGGCATACTGATTATTTTAAACTGGTTATTTTTTAAGAAACTGCAAACACAGGAGAAGCTCTGAAAACCAAGTAGAAGTTACCCTTTTGTAAGAAGTAGTTACATTTACAAGATAAATTTCCATTTGTAAGAGCATTGGGGAGGAAAATGTTTTCTCTACCCTTCAAAGTTTTTCTAGCTGGCTCAAGAGTCAACTTGACATGAGACAGGTGAACAGGAGAAAATCAAACAAAAGTTCTGTAACATGTATACGTCCTGTATACTTGAAAGAGACCCAGAAAAAGTGACTAACTCCCTAAAAGGCCAAAGACATCACCTTAATACCATCTTCAGCCAAAGATAAAAGCAGATATTGGGTTGGGGAGTCAGTTATGGGAGGTTACTAGGAAAAGCACAGGAAACAAGGGTAAGGTTGTTATGCAGATTTAAGTAGTTGTCTTTTCCATTGATAAGATTTTCTAGAGATTTAGAGTCATCCCTCCTCTTCCAGGTATAGCAAAGCAGACACCTTACAAATGGAGATTTCCCTAATACGTGTAACTGTATCTTTCCAAAAGGATAACTTTTACTTGGATTTCAGAGTTTCTCCTGTTTGAAGTTTCTTAAAAATGACCAGCTTAAATTAACCAATATGTCAAACAGGCATATCTAGGGGTGGCAAAATATGCCCCCCCACGTGTTCTAAGAATGTATAATTTAATAATTAACATGACATCCTAAAGTAATATGTTTCCTGGGAATTTTGCAAAGGGTCACTTTTTATTTAGTAGATCTTTACTACTTCCAGAATGTTTACTAAAAGTACTTTAAAGTTAAAAAAAAATAGAGAAGAAATGACTTCTCTCCTCAAAAATTTGGAAATTTTCATGAATGGATATAGAGATAGTTAAATTACCAATAACTACTGATGTGGAAAACAAAAGAGGAAGAAAAATTTTTAAATTTTCTTACTATTTAAAGCCCATTTACAAGTCCTTGAAACCAGGAGTGACATTCCTCTAGGAACTCAGCTGTTTTGATGTTAATATTTTGCTAAGGTTAGCAGGTCCTCCTTGGCCTGACCCCCAGGATGCTTTAAGTCTATTTTAACATATAAAAGTTCCTTCAGAAACTTTGTCTATCTCAATCCCCTCACTGCCCAAGATTCATGTTGGCAATCATCCTCCGAGCCTAGGACCCACCAATATATGTCTAAAGGGTCTCATGACTGAGGGTTTACTAAACAACAATAAATGACATTTTCCTAACAATAGCTAGTTCCTTCAGGATCCTGGGAAACCTTGTTTCCAAATACCTGGGAGACTTATGCTATCCCTAAGCCCCTCCCAACTTGAAAGTATATAATGGGCCACTCCTCAGGACCCCAGGGCCCCAATTTCTGCCCATGGGTCCTGCCCCCATGCTTTAATAAGACCACCTTTTTACACCAAAGATGTCTCAAGAATTCTTTCTTGGCCCTTGGTTTTGAACCCTAACATCTTTCCTACATCAAATACCACCCAAGAATTACAAGATTGAGAGCAGCATTGTTAGGTTATCACTGAAACTTCCTCATGTTGAAGGAGCAGAAGGCAAGCTGGGGACAAAGCAAAGCTGGCACTCCACAACTTCTCCTCCACCAGTGGGATACATGTGATGTTCCTCAGGCACTCCTGAGGAACTGCCCTAAAGGAAAAATAGTTAAATTTATAGAGACCACAATCCTGCAAGGCTTGAGTCTTCCTCAGTTTACAAATGTCTACAAGAACAAAGCATTTCTATCAATAGCCTAGCTTCTAGAAGGAAATATAGATACAATTAAATGTCCTAAAAACCTGCAGCCCAGGGGCGCCTGGGTGGCTCAGTGGGTTAAAGCCTCTGCCTTCAGCTCAGGTCATGATCCCAGGGTCCTGGGATCTAGCCCCGCATCGGGCTCTCTGCTCCACTGGAAGCCTGCTTTCTCCTCTCTCTGCCTGCCTCTCTGTCTACTTGTGATCTCTGTCTGTCAAATAAATAAATAAAATCTTTAAAAACAAAACAAAACAAAACAAAACACAAAACACAAAACCTGCAGCCCCTTGACAGATCCTTGAAGTGGGCAGAGTGTAATGTTCCTCCAGGAAGCTCCCTACTGTCTTCATGTTAATATCTTGCTGGGGGTGGGGGGGAACCACCCTTAACTTGAAAATGGCAATGTCTCTGGTATCCCGTGAGTCTTCTTTAACATATGAGAATCCTTTTGAAACCTCCCTTTTCCTTACCTCCCCCATCGACATAGTATATAATCATCCACCCCTCACAACCCTGGGACAGCAGCTCTTTCTGTCCATGGGTCCTGTCCCTGTGCTTTAATAAACCACCATTTTGCATCAAAAGACATCTCAAGAGTTCTTTCTTGGTCACTGGCTCAGGAGTCCACCCTACTGAACCTCATCTATAACTCCAAAACCCCATCAATGTTAGCTACTTTCTTAAAATAAATTCAGCTGTTATTTTTAATAGACTAAACTCACTCAACAGATTCAATGTATCTAAATGTCTCTTTCATGAAATGGTACACTTCTCTTTCATGAAGTGGTACATGTGGTTTAGGGGGCAGATTGCAATACATTTTAAAGAACCCTAGGTTGGAAATTTTTAGCTATACTCAAAATTAGATGTTTGGCTGTGGCCCCAGCATTTTAATCTCTAATATAATGAGTTTGGGTGATATAAAATAATAATAAGTATATTAAACTTTTTATGTGTCCCTGTGTACCCAGTCTTATATACTTAATATGCTTAATTCTTACAACTGTGTGAAATAGGTGTGAAGTTTGCATTAATCAGGATATGCTAGATTGTGCTTAGTATCAATAAAGAAGGAAGGAAGGCAGTGATGTGGGGAGCAAAGGCAGAAGGAAATGTAGATAAAATTAAACGTCCTTATAACCTGAAGCCCAAGGACAAATACTGGAGGCAGGCAGAATGTAACATTGCTCCAGGAAACTCCTGTCTACCAGGGGGGAAACCACCTTAGCCACATAGTAGCTAGGCCTCCAGGATCCTGTGAGTTTTCTTTAGCATATGAAAGTCCTTTTGGAAACTTCTCTTTGTCTTTACCTCCCCCTAGCTCCAAAGTATAAAATCAACCATTCCTCACAACCCCAGTGCTGCTCCTTCTGCCCACAGGTTCTGTCCCTGTGCTTTAATAAAACCACCTTTTTGCACAAAAGATGTCTCAAGAATTCTTTCTTGGCTGTTGGCTCCAGGCCTCGCCACTCCAAACCACCTCAGAAGGAAGGAAGGAAAGAGAGGGAGGGATGTGGAGGGGAGGGAGCAAGGAGAAAGGAGTGGAGAAGGGAAGAATAGGAGAGAGGACTGAAATTGAAGAAGAAAATTACCCAGAGCAGGCCCAGGCCCGGAGGCCCCAGAAGGTGGAAAGTCACTAACAATAAGCTAGAGCTAGCCAGAAGCCCTACTGAGATCAAGAGATAACCAGCCGCTTCTGCTTCTTTAAACAGGCTTCCCACTACAGGCTCCCGGTACTACTGTTCCCTCCTACAGCAGCCCCCACTCCCCCAGTTTAAACCCACCTACCAGCAGTCAGCGTAGCCCTTGAAACCTGTTTGCAGTCCCCTATAAAAGCCCTATAACCCCATTGCTCGGGGCACAGAACTTGAAGCATGAACTCATCTGGGTCCCCTGCATAAATAAATCTAAGTTCTCCTACTTCTCCAAGTGTTACTTGGTCTCTTGCAGGTCTGATTATTTTTCTGCAACAAAATCTTCTAAC